>VCHN02000014.1:90030835-90158585 GCA_007115665.2 Sequoiadendron giganteum
TTCAAGTATAATGCCAATTTTTCATCTAGATTGGATATGAGGGTGCAAACTTGTTGTTCTTCTGGCATGGTCCACTTGCTCTGATTTTCCTTGGATCGCCATCTTTCCAAGAAGGATGCGAATAGCTCTCCTTTTCTTTGTTTGAGCGTTGATAGTTCTTCCAAACTAACATCTGCACCCATGCTAAAAGCATATTTTTTAAGGAATGCTTCCACAATTTCCTCGAATGTTTTAATGCCTGTGGGTAGGCGAGAAAACCATTCCATGGCTGGACCAGTCAGACTTTGAGGGAAGAGTCACATTAGATACATGTCATTGTATGCAACCCCCATGCAATGCACCTGAAATTCCCTGACGTGGTTTTCAGGGTTACCCGTTCCATTATACTTGTCAAATTTGGGGATCTCAAATCCCTTCGGGAACGATACCATGGTGAGACTCTTGTCAAAAGGATAAAGGCACAAGTTGCTCGGTGTTCTTGTTGTTTTTCCTTCTTGTAGGTCCAACACTTGCTGCTAGAGAAATTTGATTTGTGTTGTGACTTCGTTGCTTGGATCGGGAGATGGAATGAATGTGTTTTGAGGTGTTTGAGGTGTTTGATTGGTGGGAGGAGTACTAGTGGGAGTTTTTTGCAAGCTCTATTGTGCATTCAAGGCCCGTTGGTATGCCTACATTTGTGTCAAAAAATCTTGTTGTTGATCTTGCTACTGTTGTTCCAACAACACTTGTTGATGGTCAATCTATTGTTGTTCCCATAAAGCTTGTTGTTGGTCCAGCTATTGTTGTACTAGCAAAGCTTGTTGTTGGTCTAGCTATTGTTGCACCAACAAAGCTTGTTGTTGGTCGAGCTATTTTTGTGCCAACAAAGCTTGTTGTTTGGCTTGTTGTTGTGCTTGAAATTCTTGTAGGGCTTGTTGGTATGCTTGTCGATGGATTGCTTGTAGTTGCGCTTGGTATTGTGCTTGTGCCTATTTCTAGGCTTGAGCTTGGGCTTGTTCTTATGCTTGAGCTTGTGCTTACACTTGTTGGGCTTCTTAGGTAGCTTGTGCAAATTGTGTGGCTTGTGCAACTTGCGCGGCTTGCCCAACTTGTGCAGCTTGTGTTGCTTGTGTAGCTTGTGTGGCTTGCGCAGATTGTGTAGATTGTTGGTTTTTCTTTATTACCCTCTGATGATTAGCTTTTTGGATGGCTCAGATCATGGTGATGAATGAATTTTCCCTGTTAGCTTTCAGTGGGATTGGTGGTGGATTGGGAATGATGTCGGGCGAGTTGGTGGTGTTGGTGGTCGGGATTTGGGTCGTTGGTGGTGTGGTCGAGATGCTTGGTCCTTGAGAAGGTATTCTTTGGGAGATTTGAGGACCGATTGATGTGTTTACAGTAGTGGCTTGTATGGTTGCCACTTGTTGTTGTGTTGTTGCAAGCAAAAAAAGAGAATTCAGTGTGATGCTCGAATTGCCTGGATTTAAGAGACTAGATATGGGTAAGGGGGGAATACCCACCCCCGTAGGTGATGTGGATATGAGCAGTAATGGGGAAAAGGGTGGTAAGTTCCCTTGAAAGGATAATGGGTTAGTGAATCCTGTGGTTCCAAACAAAAGACCTTCTCCTTGTGGTAGAGAAGTTTGTATGTTTAGCGGATAGGTGGGTGTAGCACGGAACAAGGACGAATTGGTAGGATTATGGAAACTGAGTGGGACATATGGGTGTGATGGATTCACTAGAATAGAGCTTTCCATTATGGTGTTGATACTCACCTCTTTGTTGTTGATAAGGTGATGTTGTTGTAACTCACGAAACATAACACTTCCTTTGCTCACCATTGGTGAGGTTGGTGTGATAGTTGATGTGATTATGGGAGTTTCTCGGATGATGTTAGGAATTTTCATTAGGGGCATGCTCGTAAGAGGCCTTTCTATACTAGTGCCTACATCAAGGTCAGAAGGGAACTGGACCCCTCCTTTCATTAACGTGTGTAAGAATAGAGAAGGGTTAAGTTTAAGCATGGCATTGACAGTTCTATGATTCTCTAGATTTTGACTCATTACAGTTATTTCCCTTTGTGTGATTCCCAAGTCTTCATTGATGATGTCCTCTTCATAACCTTCCCCTTGAGGATTTTGTGATGGTAGAGAAGAGCTACTTGGGGGATTGCTGGATTCCACAAGGTTTTCTTTGGTGGTTACCAGACCTAAGTCACTAGAATTTGATATGTCTTTGATGTTTTCCATGTTCTTCTTGTATTGTGATCTTGTTTGGACCATAAACAATAGGGATCATTTGATCTTAATCTTTCAGGCCCAAAAGAGAAGAACTAGGGAAGTCAAAAGATCAAAGAGGGTGGTAGTGATGACAAAATAAATGGATGAAGTGAATGAGTGAAAGTTTTGAAGAAATTTTGAAGGGTTATGCTAAAATTTTAGGACTTAGATTCATGGTGATGGTTTGACTAGGTGTATTAAGCCAAACCAAATTGTAGTGAAGCTTTGTAGACTCTAGGAAGTTGCATTATCCTAGGGAAAACTTGCACAAGGAAAATGGATTGGCTAAGTGTGTTAAACCAACCAAGGTGATCATGAACTAGTAAAACCTTAGGAATTTACGTTATCCTAGAGGATGATTTATTCAAGAGATTTTGACTATTTGGCTAGGTGTGTTAAGTCAAGATAGGGTGATGCTGATTTGGCCCTTTTAAGTTTAGCATGAATGATTTTCATAAATTTCTCAAGAAGCTTGTTGGTGGGATGAAATTTGGTTGGTGGAGATATGGATGAGAATGATGACTTTGATCTTAGAATTGAACCTGGACATGACTCTTTTTACAAAACCTTGGTGTTGAAGAACATGCTAGACTTCCTATGTGAGGAAAGCAAACCTTTCAAAAAGCTCGGGATTTTGTTGATAGTATAACACATACAAAGTTGGATTATTTCTTGAAGCATTTTTATAGAAGTTGTACACTAGTCTTTCTCAGACTTCAAGGAGCATTTCAAGACATCATTCATAGGCTTTTAGACTTATCCTTTTGAACCTTGGTTTCAGAATTTTGACCTTTCGGGAAATCATTTGAAGCAACACATATGAGGTTCAATTTGTCCTTTATCTTGGCTTAGTGGATTTTCTTTTTACCAAAAACAATTGCTTGATTATGTTTCAAACTGTATGTCTAATGTCCCAATTTATTTTTCATCCCACAAGGTCCATTATGTGGAAATTAGGGCAAAAGTTTGCTAGGTTTAACCTTAGTGAAAACAAATAATGATAAAATCCAAGCACTTAGAAACCTCTAAGGATATGATCCCTAGGGAAAGCAAGAGTACTTAAATTCGTCAAAAGGTATTTGTTTCCTCCAAGGGGTTTGAAATTTGGAGCTCTTTGTGAATTTTTGTTTTTTTCAATTGTTTCGAGGACCAAGCAGTGTATTTTTCATTTCCAAGCACATTTTACAACCCTAGGATGATGAGACAATATTTTGTTGGATTCCCACTTGGACGAATCTAGCTGGACATATTTTGTGTGGATGACTAGAGCTTGACCACACTGGCTCCCCTCCATGACACACACTTCTTAGGTTAGCCAAGAATCAGTACCCATGAATCTCCCATGGCATACTTTTCATCTCTACAACAAAACCGCATGTATAATGTGAGGCGGCTTCAAAGGACATGACCTTTTGCACCAAAAAAATAGATAAGGATTTGGCTTTTCTAAACAAAGGGTTTTAATTCGAGCATTTCGTTCATGGGGGAATGTCCATACGGTGAGAGACCATTGTTTCCATTCTTGTCAGAATAATCCTTGTGATTCTTGAACTTTCCTCAAGAATCCTCACTTATATACTGGTTGGAAGTTGCTTGGCTTTAGCGTGTTCCCAGTTGGGTCATTTCCTTGGGTGATTACTTTTTCCCACAAGGAAAGCCCTCTAAGATAAAAAAATAGCAAGCTATCATATCCTGTAGTTCAATCAACCTTCGTTAAAAAAACAAAGGGAGAACACTCGCAATATACCGTGCTCACACTCGCATGTTTGGTTCAATTTTAATTCCCAAAAAATGAAATGTGGAGGCAATCTTTTATGCAACGTAATGTCACCAAAAAGAATTTTGATTCTCAAGATCGCCGTGAAGCACGAGAGAAGCACATATGCCTTTTTAAATGAAACTACTTTGCAAAAAATATTACAAGGCACAAAAAACACATGTTCATTTTAAATCCCTCAAAGCAATAATGGGTTCTTTTTAAGCACCAAAGGAAATGTGAGATTTCCTTTTTCAATTTTTAAACCTTTAAAAAAAATCTAGTATGTTGTTCCTAAGGTTCTTTTTAGCCTTTTGCAAAATTTGCAAAATAAATTTTGTTTGTTCTTTTTAAACCCAAAAGGAAATTAGTATTTCTAAAGCATGAAAGTAACAAATTTATCTTAAAAAATAGAATTTTAAAATCCTTCAAGAAGTGTTGATTAACACTTTAGTGTTTAAAAACACTTTGTGTATGATGAACATGATGTCATGATGAACCTCCTTCTTTGCTTTCTCCTTGATCCAACCTCTAAAATGATAGAAAACTAGAGAGTACAAAGACAAAAAACAAGGTCAAGAATTAGAAAATCAAAAAATCAAAAAGCACATGTCAAATTTTAAACCTGACTGTTTTTTGGGGTAGAGTTTACAGGTGCGGCGTAGTTTGTAGGTGCGACATAGTTTGGAACTAAAGAGGTGCTATATATCACTACATGTTTGACTGGGAGCGGCACTTTGCAGGAATAGATATCATAGGTGAGGTGCAATATGGTCAAGCAACGCAGTTTGTGAGGCAGCGAGGTTTGAAATTTTGAAATTTTTGAGGTGGGAAACAAGTGCAGCATAATTTGGGAGTAGAGCAGTGCAATATGGTGCCACGCCTTTAAAAGTGGTGCGATATAGCGCTGTAGACCTATGTGTGGCGCGTTTAGGAATTTTAAAAATTAACAAGTGGGAAAGCAGGTGCAACCCGGTTTAAAAATTTTGTGCGGTTCGGTATAACACCATGCCTCTGAAAGTGGTATAGTATTGCACCGCGCCTTTGATACCAGTGCAATATAATGTTGTGGGACTGTGTGCGGCACAGTTTTCCTGTTAAAAACAAAAATTGTTAAAAAGCACATAAATGTTGAAAAATGTGATTAAATCCTTGAGATTCCCCTCCCTCTAGTGCCAAAATCTAAACCCCTAAACCTGCAAATGCATAAGAACAACAAATAGGTCACATTGTTAGATCAAATGCAAACAAGCATGAGAGATTCCCCATGAAATCCATCTATTAAAGCTCAAATTAGGAAAATGAAGAACACAATGTAAAAAAGCATGTAAATCCTAATTTAGCCAATAAATTTATGATCCCATGGGGGAATTGGTGCCAATTGAATGTTGAAATTGGCCCTTTCCCAAATCCTAAATTGCAATGTGAATGATTTGTGAAATGGTCAAATCTTCCAAGGAGATTTGAGCATAACCTAGCTATGAAAAAGATGAAAAATGGAGTGATGTGCACAAAATTTGCTCTCAATGTTAAGAGAGTAACAATGGTTGAATGCCACTTGTCACCATGTGAATGGTTGATGGTTGTTCACATTTTGGCTAAAGTGCCAATAAATGCGATTAGTTTGAATTTGAATTTTTGAAATGACTTGTTGAAGAGGGAAGGGAAATGATTTTATTGTCACTTGGCTCAAGGCAAAGGACATGTAAGAGGCCTTAAATGCCTTGTTGGAAGGACCAAGTCCACTTGGACATTTTAAATTCAAATTGAGAGAATATTCCCTTTTGATGCCATGTGAGGGAAAATAGAGAATTAAATAAATCAAAGTAATTGATTTATTATGCAAGTTGCATTCTCTAGAGAATTTTAGTGAGATGGATTAACTTAATCAAGGTTTTGATTAATTTAATAGGAGATTTGATGATTTGACAATTTTGACTCAATTAGATGAATTAATTTAAATTAGAATTGAGAGGAAATGATTAATTAAATAAATGATTTGATTTATTTAACTGAGGAATATGTTAGATTAAATAAAATAAGGTTTAATTTATTTTATTTAATAAGAGGACTTTAGAGATTTTAATCAAATAAAATGATTTATTTAACTAAACAGAGATGTAATATTGATTAAATTAAATTGATTAATTTAATCACTGGAGGAGGAAGACTTAATTAAATGAATAATGATTCATTAAATTAAGAGACAAAATATGATGAAATGTTGAGAGTATGATTCCAGAGGAAATGATGTTAGTAATCAGGATCAAGTGTGTCGAACCGAAAATGTACATTTTCCATGTCTACAATGGTAAGATGATTGATATGAATAAGATGAAAATCTAGATAAAATTCTATGAGAAATACTATCAAAATAATGCAACAATTAAGATTCTATGATGGAAATTTTATATTATAACACTATTTCAAAATCAAATGCTAAAATGAAAGGCTAAGATGCTATGCTAATACTCTCCAATGCTATATTGATTTCTACAGAGTAAGTTTTTTGAAAGATGATATTGTGAAAAGTTGGAGGATGAACTATATTTATAGGATTTCCAAGGAATATTGTGATGTGGCAAGATTCATTGGTCAAGATCACGATCTAGAGAGATCAATAATAGAGGAAGAAGAAGTTGGAGAGAATCATGGAGGTTGTCCCCTTTAAAAGATCACTTTGCCAAGTGTTTAGAAGAATCAAATCGAAGGAGAAGCCATGTGTCTCCAATCTTGTTAGGAGTTTGTTGATGGGAGTTCCTATTTAGAAAATAGAAATAATTAAATTCATGAGACACATGTTGAGGTGGCAGACGAGGTGGACGAAGGTTAGAAGAATATGTAGAAATGTAACAAAATTGAATTAAAAACTCAATTTTAATAAGAGGGAATTAATCAAATAAAACAAATTAGTTAGATTGGTTTATTTAATTAAATCAATAAGAAAATTTATTTTAGAAATAATTTAAGAAAGTGAACTATATAAATAAAACTATATAAATAAAGTTTTCAATTTATTTATAAGTAGAGAAAATTAAGATTTATATTAATTAAATAAATAGTATTTAATTAATCGATTATCTTGACCGATTTTAGGTGTATATAGTGTTAACAATAGGGTTTCATTTATCTTAAGTTGCAAAGCATAGAATTTCATTCAAGTTTGATTCTTGGAATGTCTATGGTGTTGATTAATAAGAAAAAGGGGGAATATGAAATGTCACTCTTTCTCCACTAATCAGTCAAATATATCATAGGAATCTTAATTGGATTGACTATCAGCCTCAAAGGTGAGTCAATTCTCAACAAGGAAGACCTAGGAGAGGGTTCTTTCAACTTTTTATGGGTTCACCACCAAGCAAATGCTTGGAAAAGAAAAAGAAAACTTCAACCTACAAAACCTAGTTATGCAAGCTAAATGAGAGATGCAAATAATGAAATTATGCAATACGGAGATATGATATGTGTACCTGGAAAGTCTGGAGATTTTGTGAGGATTATATAAATACAAAGAAGCTACCAAAATGTGCTATGGAGGACTACGACACCCTAGGTGGTGTATTAGTCCCATTGTTGTTTTCAGGGCAGATGCAAAATCTTCGAATGTTAGAAACAAATCTAAAGGAATCTCTGAAAAATATTCCTAGGAGGACTAAGATTCCCAAGGTGGCATATTAATCCCATTTTGAATTTCTGAAACTTCATATGTGATCCTGAGCTCCAAGGTATACACTTGCTTCTTCTCAGATCTCAAGCTTTGAAACTTCTCGATTTGACCTATAGGTGAGTTTTCGTGAAGATGACAACTTTGTAATGCAAATTTTCAACTTTTACAACTTTACACCCTAAATGATCTTCAAGACATCAACCTATACCTACAATCACAAATATGTAAGATGGGAAAAACTTGTTGTTTTTTAGTGAATATGGGTTTTTCTTAGTCAAACCCCTTGTTGGTAATTAAACCCTAAAATAAAATAAATTATTGAAGGGAAATGACTAATGAACAACATGTAATGCTACAACACCAAACCCTTGTAAGTTTGAAAAATTATGTGAAATTGATGCAATGGATGTGGTTCTTGAATCTTATTTGAATGATGTTTATCTTTATTGAAACACTTTCTTGAATCATAAACTCTACATCACAAATATTAGCACAACAACACACATGATGCAAGAAGCTCTTTGATATGATGCTTGAATCTTGATTATGGCTCCAAATGTTCAAGGAATTTCTCTTGAATTCTCTAATAAAAGACTTGGATTGCTTTTGATTGCTTGTTAGCTTGCTTAGGATGAAATTGAGAGAATGAACCTTTTATTTATACTTATTCTTAATATCCTAAAATTACATCATACCAAGCCGACATATGAATAGATTATATAAAGGAGGCTAAATCCTACCAGAATTTGAAATTAAATCTCAAAAATGACTCCAGGAGGACTAAGACACCCCAAGGTGCATCTTAGTAAAGGAGCCAAATTAAGATGCCTCAAAATTAGGGTCCTGAGACCTTTGGGGGAAAAAGACACCCTAGGTGGGTTTTTAGTCCTAACCCAAAAATTAGGGACACACAAATTAGAACATTATATTACCATTTATGCATTGGAGAATGTTGGGATTAGCCAGAAAAAAGTTGTAATTCATAGATTTCTTGTGGACTTAAAATAGGACCAATTAAGCCATAAATGAAGATAAATAAAGCAAGGTGAGCCCAAACAAGTGTGAAAATGAAAGGGTATGCATTTTCCTACAATACATTTAGCCACCACTTTAGTGAGAGGATGAAATTTCTTTAAAATCACACTAAAGTAGCCAACCACGCAATCAAGAGGGGTTCCAATGTACAAATGTTAGTAAGATAAGATGAAAATAATAAAGAGGGTGGCCAAGCCCCTAGGATGAAGATCCTATAGGACACCAACATAGGCACAAAGAAACACACATGAATATGATATATGAAGCCAATTTGTTTTTGCAAATATACACCATCAAAGATAGGAAAAAAGAAATGAGAAAAACTACAACTGGTCAAGCTTCAACTAGTCATCCAATGTGGTGGACTGAGTCTAGGTTCTTTGTCCAAAAAAGGGAGTTTACAAGTGGAATACGTTGTCCACTATGCAAACAAAATGCACACTCACAAGGGCTAGTGGGAGCTAGGTGTTCACTTTAATAAGATACAAAAATGCATGCTCACATGGGCTAGTGAAGCTAGGTGTTCACAAGATGAGCCCTAAGAGGTCCATATCAAAGTCATACCTCCATGACTTTAATAAGGACAAAAAGATAAAATGAAACATAATAAGAAAGAGAGATGTTCAAAGTGATTTCACTTAGTTTATGTGAGGTCTTACCCTTAGGGGACATTTTTGCTTAACATCTCCAAGAGAGGATAGATACAAGGTCTCATCCTGGGGAACATCATACCCAATGCTTCTAAGAGAGGACAAGCATGAAAGGTCTCATCTTGTTTCCAAGGGAGAAAAAGTGCAAGGTTTGATCGTGGGTAAAAATTGTATCTAATGTTTCCAAGAGAGGACAAGAAAATATCATGCTCTCATAGGGATTCAAACCTAGACACCACCAAGAGGAAAAACACATTGCATAAAGAAAGTAAATTACATCAAGGAACATGGAAAAAAATGAAAATTAAATTATGCTAAAATAATGCCAATGTATGACCCCACTTTAAAGAAATTGATGACACCATACTGTGAGGAATTACTTTAATGTATCCAAAATATGAAAAAGAAAAAGGGGTAAGTGCAAAAACATGGTTCCCAAAAAGGGGGTGTAGACATGGAAAATATACAATTCGATCCAACACACTTAACCCTGATTACTATTATCGTTTCATCCTGAATCACCTTCTCAACTTGTCACCACCTTTCATCCCTTAATTGAATAAATCATTATTTATCTAATGAATTCATTCTCCTCTATTAATTACATAAAGCATTTTGTTTAATTAATCTAATAATCCCTCTTTCAATTAAATAATTCACTTTATTTAATCTCTAAAGTCATATCCTTAAATTAAATAAATTAAACTTATTTAATTTAATCTAGCATCATCCCCCTTTAGTTAAATAAATCAAAATATTTATTTAATTACAGTCTAAATCATTTTCCTCTCAATCTTGATTTAAATAAATCTTAAAATCTAAGTCAAAATCGTCAAATCACCTAATCTCTCATTAAATTGATCAAATCTTCATTAATTTAATCTCAATCACTAAAATCCTCTAGATTTTGCAACTTGCACCAATAAATCAATTTAATTGATTTATTAATTCATCTATTTTCTCTCAACATGGAATAAAGGAGGAATATACCCTCAAATTTGAATTCAAATTTGAGTGGACTTGTACATCCAACAAGGCATTCACTCCTCTTACATGTCCTTGTGCATTGAGCCAAGTGGCATTTATTTCATTCCTCTTTCCCTCTAACATGTCATTTCCTCAATTTCAAATTCAAACTAATTGCATTTATTGACACTTTGGCCAAAATGAGCTCATTCCTCATCCAATCACATGTGGACAAGTGGGCTTCTCTCATTGGTTGGTATTTTGTCCCACATTGCTCAATTTCACTCATTCTTCCAGGTTTGAAATCTATAAATGAGAGACTCTTCATCTCATTTTATCATCCACAACTTGAGTAAACTTACTATACTCAACTTCATCCTCAAGCACTCTCATTTTCATCCATTTCATCAAGTTCTTAGCTAGGTTATGGAGGTTTTTCATCAAGGAGCTTGATTGAATCTTTATCAAAGTGAATAACTCATCAAATCATCAATATTGCAACAAAGGAGTTGGGAAAGGGCCAATTTTGACACACCAATTGGCACCAATTCCCCCATGGGATCAAGAGTTTGCTTTGCCTAATTAGATTTGATTTACTTTCTTGCATTGTTGCTAATTTTATTTTTATTATTAAGTCTTGTAAATGGATTTCATGGGGAATCCTTGTTTTATCTTGCATATTTGATATAATAATGTGTTTGTTTGTTGTGTTTGTGCAGGACTAGGATAAGGGTTCACATTTTAGCGCTAGAAGGAGGGCTGGAAATCCCAAATCTAACACTTGTTTTTAAATTCTGCCATTTTTTGATAGTTTTGTGTGTTAATCCCTATTTTAGCGCATTCGTGGTATCTTTTAGTACTTACGTACACTATCTTTTAGTGCTTCTGTAACTTTTTTAGCACTTCTATACACAGTTTTAGCGCTTTTGTACATTGTTTTAACACTTTTGTACAATGGTTTAGTGCTTCTGTAACTATTTTAGCACTTATGTACATTGTTTTAGCACTTCTGTACATTCTTTTAGCACATATGCACACTATCTTAGCACTTATGAGCATTCTTTTAGCGCATCTGCACACTGTTTTAGCACTTAGACCTTTGTTTTAGCGCTTTTATAGTCAGTTTTTAAAATGATTATATCTTTGTAATAGAGAGGTCTTTTTTGACGGATTTTTTTTTAAATGGGGAAAAATTTCATAAGCTATGCAATGGTGTAGGTTTTTTTCAGTTTTATGAGAGTTAAAATTTTCAATTTTACATCTAAAATCAAATCACACTATAACTTGGTTTAAGTTTTAGGATTTTTATACTTAATATTTCATCTAACCCTTATATCTCCTTTATTCTTGATCTCATATAACATTTTGAGCATTTTTACAAGTTAGGAAATCAAAAAAGGGAGGAGGAAACAAAGGAAAAGCTTCTTATGAAATCATCCTTCTATTGTATCAGGTTTATTTAGACACTCTTGGAAAAAATTATAATTCCAAGTTTAAGGATTTTATCTCTTCAAGCTTTTAGGACTCAATAGATTTCAATTTGGGATCTAAAAAAAATAAGACAAAAGGCTTAAAAAGAATGTTAGAAACAATTTACTAGATTTGGTTGAGGTTTAACATTTGAACAAAACAAACTTCACATTTTATTTGGTGCTTTAAAAAGAATTCACTTTTTTTTTTTTGGATTTAAAATGAAAAAGTGTTGTTTTTTTTTGTAATTATTTATTCAAGATAATATCATCAAAAGGATGTATGCACTTCTCTCACACCTCATAGTGATCTTGAGAATCAAAATCTCTTTTGGTGATCTTAAGTTGAGTAAAATAATTGCCTCCATATTTCATTTTGGGATTAAAATTGAACCAACTTGTGAGTGAGAGTGTGGTATATTGCGAGTGTTCTCCATTTGTTTTTCAATGAAGGTCGATTGAACTATTGGATATGTTTGCTTTCTTTTGTTTATCTTAGCAGGCCTGCCTTGTGGGAAAAAGTAATCACCCAATGGAATGACCCAACCGGGAACACGCTAAAGCCAAGCGACTTCCACCCAGGATATAAGTGTGGATATTGGAACAAAGGCCAATATCATGAGGATTATTTCAACGAGAAGGACAAAAATGGTTTCTCACCATACTGGATAGTCCCCCATGAATGGAATACCCGCATTAAAACCTCTTGTTTAGAAAAGGTCAAAATCTTATCTATTTTCTGGTGCAAAAGGTCATGTCCTTTGAAGCCGCCTCACATATACATGCGGTTCTATTGTAAAGATGAAAAGTTTTCCATGGGAGATTCATGGGTACTGATGCTTGGCTGACCTAAGAAGCGATTACACTATAAGGGGGAGTCAGTGTGGTCAAGCATCTAATCATCTGCACTAAATATGCATAGCTGGATTCATCCAAGTGGGAACACAAAAAATATTGCCTTTTTTAGCCTAGGGATTGTATGTTTTCTTGATATCAAAACAATTTGCTTGGATCTAAAAACATTGAGAAACAAACATTCACAAAAGCTTCAAAATTTCAAACCCTTTGGAGGAAACAAATACCATTGAAAAATTCAAGTGCTCTTTCTTGCCCTAGGGATTCTATCCTTAGAGGTTTCTAAGTACTTGGGTTTTATCGTCATTTGTTCTCAATAAAGTCAACTTAGGGAACTATGCATTTGAAACCTTGATTTTCACATAATGGACCTTGTGGAATGAAAAGGAATTGAGAGATAGACATTTAGTTTGAAACTTTAATCAAAGAACTGTTTGTGGTAAAAATAATTGATTAAGCAAAGTAAAAGAAAATTTACTCCACACATGTGCGTTTCCAAATGATTTCCTATAAAATCAAAATCCAAAAACCAAGGTTCAAAAAGATTAGCCTAAAATCTTATTAGGAACATCTCGAAAGGATTTTTGAAGTTAGAGAAAGATTGGTGTATAATTTCTACAAAAGAACAACCCAAGTTTGTATGAGTTCTATTGTCAACAAAATCCAAATCTTTTTCAAAGGTTTTCTTTTCTCACATAGGAAGTATGGCATGTTCTTCAATACCAAGGCCTTGTAAGAAAGATTCTTGTCTAGGTCAAGTCTAGGATCAAAATCATCATTCTCATCCATCCCTCCATCATCAAAATCAAATCTCATCTAACCAAAAAACTCTTGAGAACTTTGAAACATCATTCATGCTAAACTTATAGGCAAAATCAACATTATCTTGTTTGACATAATACACCTAGTCAAATTATGAATCTTCTTGAACGATTTTACCTCTAGGATAACACAACTTCCTAAGGTCTACAAGTTCATTGTCACTTTGATTGGATTAACACACTTAGCCAATTCATTCTCTTGTGTGAGTTTTCTCTAGGATAACACAACTTCGTAGGGTTTACAAGTACATCATCATCTTGTTTGGCTTAACACACCTAGTCAAAATATCAAAATCAAAAAATCTCAAGCCCTCAAAAGTTTAGCATCCTCCCTCCAAATTTCTTCAAGAGTTTCACTCATCCACACCATCCATCCCCCATTTATCTCATCATCACCTTTTGATCCTTAGACCCTCCTAGTTCTTCTCTCCTCTTTGTACCTAAGATTAAGATCAAACGATCTCTATTTTATGGTCCAAACAAGATCACAACACATGAGGAACATGGAAACCACCAAGGAAACATCAACCTCAAGTGACCTAAGTCAAGAAACCTCCAAAGTAAAACTTGCGGGATCAAGAAATCCTCCAAACAACACCTTCCTGCCGTGACAAAATCCCCAAGAGGAAGGCTATGAAGAGGAAATCATTCACGATGACTTGGGAATGACTCAAAAGGAATAAATGAAATGATTCAAAATCCAGAGAATTATAGAATTTTCAATGCCATGGTAAATCTTAATCCCTCTCTATATATGCATGCGTTAACGGAAGGAGGGGCTAAACTCCTTTCTAACCTTGACATAAGTACCGATATAGTGGCCTCTTATAGGAATACACCCAATGTCAATTAAAATCATCACTCAGGAGATTCCTTAAACCATATAAACAATTGCATCAACCTAACCAGTTGTTAACAAGGGAAGTGCCATGTTTCAGGAGTTACAAAAGCACCGCAATAAAGAGGAAAATATCAACACCACACCGGATAACTCCATCCTGATGAATCCATTACATCCATATGTTCCACTTGCCATCCATAATCATGCAGACTCATCCTCATTTCATGCAATGCCAACCTATTCTCTAAACATACAAACCTCTCTCCCCATGACTTCACAAGGAGAAGGTGGTTTTTTCGGAATAGGAGGAGTCATTGACCCTTCCTCATCACCACTATTCCCTCCATTACCTCTAACATCCCTATCACCTTTAGGGTGGGGACTTACCCCCCTACCCACCACCATTTTACCTAATCAAGGTAATCTAAGCATCACATCAAATCCTCTTCTTTTGCCAATAGTTTCACAACAACAAATTGCAACCATTCAAGCTACCACAATGGTCAATCCCCAAACCTCTCAAAGCATGGTCTCTCAAGGACCAAGCATCTCAATCAAACCACCCACAATCCAAGTCCCGACCACTAGCATGACCCCTCCACCCACTACAATGGCCAGTACTATCCCCAATCCACCACCAATCCCACCAAAAGAAAAGATTCCAAATTCATTCATCACCATGATTCAAGCAATCCAAAAATCCACCCACCAAAGGGTACTTCAACAAAACCAACAAGCTGCACAATAGGCTATTCAGCAAGCGCAAGCACAGTTAGCTTCCCAACAAGCTGCACAAGCCACACAATCCATGAAAGTAGCCCAACAAGCATAGGCTCAAGCTCAAGCCTAGTACTAGGCTCAACAAGGGCAAGCACAATACCATGCACAACTGAAAGCAATTCATTAGAAAGCATACCATAAAGCCTTGCAAGATTTTTAGGCACAACAACAAGCTAAACAACAAGCTTTGTTGGCACAATAGCAGCTAGACCAACAACAAGTTTTTTTGGCATAACAACAACTAGACCAACAACAAGTTTTGTTGGCACAACAATAGCTAGACCAACAACAAGCTTTATGGGAACAACATCAGTTGGACCAACAACAAGCTTCATTGGAACAAAAACATCAAGATCAACAACAAGCGTTGTTGGCACAAATGCAAGTATATCAATAGACCTTAAACACACAACAAATCTTGCAGCAACCCCTAACAAAACCCCTCTCATCAATCAAACTCCACAAACACCTCAAAACACTTTCATCCCACTTCCTGATCCTCAAAACGATGTTGCAACACAAATCAAGTTGCTCTCATAGCAAGTGTTGTACCTCTAGTCAGGGAAAACAACCAGAACATTGGAAAATTTGTGCCCCTATCCCTTTGATAGAAGTCTCACAATGGTACCATTCCAAAAGGGATTCAAGATTCCCAAATTTGATAAATATAATGGGACGGGAAACCCTAAAAATCACATCAGGGAGTTTCAGGTGTATTGCATGGAAGTTGCATATGATGATACATATCTAATGTGACTTTTTCCTTGGAGTCTAACTGGTCCTACCATTGAATGGTTCTCTCGCCTACCCACGGGCATCAAAAAATTCCAGGAAATCATGGAAGCTTTCCTTAAAAACTACACATTTAACATGGGTGCAGATGTTAGTTTGGAAGAACTATCAACACTCAAGAAAAGAAAAAAAGAGCTATTCACATCCTTCTTGCAAAGATGGCAATCCAAGGCCAATCAAAGTAACTAGATGATGCCAAAAGAACAACAAGTTTTCACAATAATAGCCAATCTAGATGAAAACTTGGTGTTCTACCTACAAATGCAATGCATCACTTATGATCAATTGATCCCAAAGGTGCTCAATATTGAAAGAGCCCTTACTATACAAGGAGGCACATCAATATTTCCTACACACTAGGATAACCACCCATCCACCAATTATAATGATAAACCTCGCACATGGTTGAGGAAGAAAAATGTCACAAATGACGGAGTGGTTGATGCTAAGGTGGTCATCAGTGCCCCCAAGTAGAACATCCAGACCCATCATCAAACACATAATCAAAATCACAATAATGTGTAGAATAATATGATGGCACAACCACAACCACTGCCAAACAATCAAATCAACAACCTAAGCAATCGAGGAGATCCACCTCCTCAAAACAAGTATCCTCCCAAACGAAAGTTCACGGCCCTTGGAGAATCAATTGAATCCATAATGAAAAATATAGTTAAGGAAAACCTCATCAAAATTTCCAACTCTGAGCAATATGTGGAACCTATGACAAAACCACCATGGTACAATGAGAATCTTCTTTGTGATTTTTACAAAATCAAAATGCACACAACTACAAATTGCATGAGGTTAAAGAACATCATTCAGGACCTTATTGAAGACCAGATCATCAATGGTGAACAATCAGCTAGAAATCAAGACCTTAAAATATACACGGATCTGATGCCGAATCATAATCAAGGAAATAACCAAGGGAATAATCAAGGGAAAAACAAAGGGAAGCAAAATTATGCTAGCGCAAACCTTGTATATGAAGAAATTGTTGCATGCATAGAAAAAATGGTAACTGTTATTAGCGTCAAAGGAGCTAATGCTAATTGTGGAGTCACCACACGTGGTGAAAAGGTTACTACTCCAAGGGCATCACAACCATCTAAGACCTCCATTTGAAACCCAAAATTTGTTCCCTACGATTATAGAGTCATTGACCAGCTAAAAAGAACCCCCACCCAAATCTCCATCATGGAATTATTGAAAATTTCTGCTGCCCATAGGAAAAGCCTTGATGAAGCATTAACTGCATCCATTGTCTCCATCACCCTTGATACAAAACAATTTCAGGCTATGGTGGGTAACATTGTCACTACAAACCTCCTCACTTTATTTGATCAATATTTCCCTGCTCAGCCATCTCATAATCGTGCACTCCACCTTTAAGTGATGGTTCCCAAGAAGAAAGTCAAAAGGGTCCTGGTGGATGGAGGTGCAGGCCTCAACATTTGTTCACTCAAACTCATAAAGAACTTGGGATTCTCATAAGACTCCATCGAAAAGAACAAAGGCATCACCATATGAGCATATGATGACCAAGAAAGAGTGTCTCAAGGCACCATCAAGATCCTAATCCAAGTAGGGCCAGCTACCATGGAAACCACGTGTCAGGTCCTTGACCTCGAATTACTATACAACATCCTCCTGGGATGCCCATGGATCCATGGAATGAAGGAAGTTGCCTCAACATTCCATCAATGCATCAAATTCCTATACCAAAATGAGGAGGTCAGAATACATGGTGATCCCGAGCCATTTGCCTATTGCAAAAACTTGGAAGCCAAGTTTTATAAAATTCCGCAAGTCCCAAAACTGATGAAGGCCCATCCACTTCATATATAGATCCATCTAACCTTGCCTCCACTTCTGCGATAGAGACACCCGCCATCCCTGATATATCTGACATCAAGCTTATGATCCAAGACAATGGGTGTGGAGATTATAGAATCAGTAAAAATGCATTTGTTGTAAAAGAGTTACCACAATCTCCTAGGTCCCATGGGTAATCTCAATCAGTTGAAACACCTGTCCACACTTTTAGGGGAGAACCTTCTAGATTTCGCCATTGGGGGGATCTAAGTCGGGAAAATGTGGATGAGGAAGATATTTCAAGCATGCTATACCATGATGAAAGACCCATACCCACTCTACCCATGGATGAAGACAACAAAGGATTGAAAATAATGCTTGTTATGGGCTACAACAAGAATGCAAGTCTTGGAAGAAATATTGATGGATGATTGGAGCCCATCATTGTAGAAAGATGAATGAGAAACCTCAGCCTTAGATTTACCCCTTTGAGTATAACCATACATGGCAGAGGTACCCCTAGTAGAGCAGTCAGGTCTCCTCCTCAATTATCGACAGCTGCCCTTCAATTACCCATATGCACAAGTCTGCCCCTAGATAATTTCACTTTTGACATAACTGATGTTTGTAGTAGTAGTGATGATGAGGATACCATAACAAGCCTTCCCATTCTTTTTTAGGATTCCTCCTTACTGATGATTAGTGCCGCACCCATTGAGTCAAAATACCAAACTCACAAGATAAACCTAGTTTACCCTCAACTCATTGACTATGACCAATGAGGACCACACGTTCTAGACACATTCAAAAATGATGAGGCACTCTTAGAATTCATGGGACTAAGGCATACAGTTCCATGCGGAGATCACAAGGCTGGGTTTGAAATCACACTAGACACCTAGGCCTATTATGGGGAGATGATTGAGTCTTTCAAATGCAAAAGAATCAAAATGAGAATAAGCTTAGGGTCATTGAGTGAAAACCACACTGTGGCACTCTCTAACCAAAGAATAGTAAAAATAAAGGACACATCCAATGGTGAAAACCTCTCTGAGGCACTCGAGGATGAAGGATTCAATCTCCCCCCTACTGCACTCCATTAGGATAAATCAATAGTCTTGGCAGAACAAGGCAACCCTGTCAATCTGGGAATGGAAGCAACACCACAGATCACCTTCTATGTCAAATCACTTCTAATAGAAGAACATAAACTATTGGTTGCATTTCTAAAAGAAAGGAAAGTGAAATTCACATGGACCTATGCCAATATGTTGGGTCGTGATCCAGAAGTAGTGGTTCATCACTTGGCTATCTACCTTGGAGCGAAGTCAGTAAGACAAAAATTTAAAAAAATTCACCCTTAGATAGCCTTGCTAGTCACGGTGGAATTACATAAATTATTGGATGTTGTCTTTATATGCCCAATTGATTATCCAAAATGGGTGTCCAATCTTGTGCCAATTTCAAAGCCAAATGGGGGTGTCCATATCTACACTGAATTTAGAGACCTCAACAAAGTGTGTCCCAAGGATGATTTTCCACTACCCAACATTGACATGATAGTGGACATGATGACCAGACATGAGATGCTATCACTGATGGATGGATTCTCAGGATACAACCAGATAATGATCGCAAAAGAGGACCAACATAAGACAACATTTACATGTCCTTGGGGCACCTACTGCTGGAACATGATGCCATTTGGACTAAAGAATGCAGGGGCGACATATCAAAGGGCCATGCTTCTAATCTTTCATGACATGATACACAAAACTGTTGAATATTACGTGGATGATATATTGGCCAAATCAAAGAAAAGACAAGATCACATAGCAGCCCTATGTGCCATTTTTGACAGACTAGAGCAGTACAAGGTCAGACTCAACCCCAAGAAATGTGTCTTTGGGGTGCAAGCAAGTAAAATTCTAGGATAAATAGTGTCGATGAGAGGAATAGAAGTGGATCCCACAAAGGTTAAAGCAATCCTCAACATGGAAGAACCCAAGACATTAAAACAACTCAAAGGCTTACAAGGTGGACTCCAATCCATCTGACGATTCATGGCGCAACTGGAAAATAAACAGATCGCATATTATAATCTACTCCATAAGGGAGTAGCATACAAGTGGGATGGCAAGTGTGATCAGGCATTTGGAAAAATCAAGGAATATCTACTTACGCCACTAGTTTTGATGTCGCCAATCCTAGGAAATCCATTAATCTTGTATATCTCGGCAACAACAATAGCCCTTGGTGCTCTTTTAGCTTAGCACGATGAAAATGGGACAAAGAGGTCCATCTATTACATCAGCAGAACAATGGTTGTCTATGAGTTATACTATTTGTTCATCAAAAAATCATGTCTAGCAGTAGTGTTTGCTTCACAAAAAAATTGACATTACATGTTGGCACATCAGATCAAGCTGATTGCAAAGATTGATCCCCTAAAGTATCTATTGTCAAAGAAAACACTCACAGGAAGGATGGCTAAGTGGGTCATGATACTATCAGAATATGTAGAACAAAAAGAAATCAAAGGACAAGTCATTGCAGACCAACTATCAGAGGCTCCAATCTATTCAAAGAATCCACTCATATAAGAGTTTCCAAATTAATCCATCTTTAATCTTAGCATAACCAATCATAGGAAACTCTACTTTGATAGCTACACACAACACAGATCAGGAGCCGGTGTTTTCTTCATCACCCCATAGGGGGATTGTATACCCAGATCCTACAAATTGGCATTCCCCTATACTAAAAACATTACAAAATACGAGGCTTTAACCATAGGTCTCAAGATTGCAACACAGTGGTGGATTATGGTACTAAAGGTTTACGGGGATTCACAACTTATCATCAACCAAGTCAATGACGAGTACCAAACTAAGGATGACAAGCTGACACTGTACAAGAAGTTAGTAGAGAGCCTCAAAGAATCATTCATTGATATCACCTTTGAGAAGATACCAAGGGCTAACGATAGAGCAATTGACACCATGGCAATAATTGGATCCTTACTAGATATCCCTCGTAATGTCTCAAAACATGAATTCTTGGTAGAGCATTTTCTCGTACCCACATTCAAGGTACCAGAGTCAGAATATGTGTGCGAACTCATTGGTCCTGACGATCCTTGGTATCATGACATCTATACCTACCTGAGAATAGGAGTCCTCCTAGCTAACATAAACTCAAATGATCCTTTGTCAAAAATTCCACACGTTTTTTCATCCTAGGAGAAACCCTCTACCGTAGGAGCATTGAGGGGACCCTTTTGCATTGCCTAAATCCCAAGGATGCCCTGACTACTATAAATGAGGTACATAATGGCACTTGTGGTTCACATTCGAGTGGTATGAATTTGGCCAAGAAGTTATTAAGAACTGGATACTATTGGAAAACCATGGAAAAAGAAGCACATGAATTTTTCAGAAAGTGTTTACAATGCCAACAACATGGAGACCTCATTCATGCACCAGCTCAGGAACTCCATCCTATTGTTACACCATGGAAATTTTCCCAGTGGGGGCTCGATCTCATCGAAAAAATCACACCCACCTCATCCAATGACCACAAATTCATCATCACCGCCATATTGTATTTCACAAAGTGTGTCGAAGCAATTTCCATGACCTACATAACCAGAAATTAGATATCCAAGTTCATCATGAACTATCTCATTTGCCGATATGGTGTCCCTCAATCCATTATCTCTGATAAGGAGACACATATCAAGAATAAGTATGTCCGTGACCTATGCCATAAATTCAATATCCAACATCATTTTTCCACTCCATACTATCCCCAAGGCAATGACAGGGCATAAACTACCAACAAAACTATCTTGAAAATCCTAAAGAAAACAATCAATGACTTTGGTCATGACTGACATCTACAGCTAAATCTTGCCTTATGGGCCTACTGCACTAGCATCCGCATGCCAACAAACACCAACCTATTCTCCTTGGTCTATGGATCAGAAGCTATCCTCCCAATAGAGATCAAGCTCCCATCACTGAGAATATCATTGCAAAACCTCATCACAGATGAAGAATACAGGGTCTCACGATTGAATGAGCTAGAGTTACTAGATGAATGGTGTATGGAGGCCTTAAACCATCTGTAAGTGTATCAGAACAAGATTAAGCGCAGTTACAACAAGCAGATTAGAATATGCACCTTCCAAGTCAGTGAAATTGTGCTAAAATAAAATCAGAAGAACGTGCGAAATCTAGAAAGCAAGGGAAAATTTGAGCCCAACTGGTTGGTACCTTTCATCATCACAACAAGCTATAAGTCAAGGGTATATCAACTATCAACACTAGAAGGTGAGCCTTTGTAGGAGCCCCTGAATAGTTCTCATGTCAAAAAGTTTTATGCCTAAAATCTTGCAGGGTATAGAACCGAAAAATACAAAAAAATCAGAAAAATGTCTTGAAAAAATGGTCACCTTGATGATAACTTGGAAAACATGCATCTTGGTGATAACAAAAAAATACAAAAATACAAAAATCCAAAAAATTTAGAAAAAGGATTGAAAAAAGTAAAGAAAAAAATCATCCTCTAGTGAAAACCACTTCAATGGCACTTTGGACAAGTACCTTGGTAAAAATATGGCAAACAGGTGCCAAGTGTAAATAAAGCACTCTCCATCCACCAGGATCTTCACGGCCTTTTTCGCACACTCACTTATCCATTACATTCCATTTATCCTTCCACCATCCATTTGCATCTATACCATTGCCTGATCTTGTGCTCGTATCATGTTCCACCCTAGTACTACTTGGCATATTCATAAGGTCAGTTCAAAGTAGTCTATCACATCATGCTGGGGGCATGTTCCTACAACTACATTAGATTGGATTCATGTATATTCTAGGAATCTTCCTTAAAAATAAAAAAAATAAAAAAACATTCAAAAAAACCTCAAAAATTCAAAAACATTAAAAAAAACATCAAAAAATCAAAAACATTCAAAAAAGCATCAAAAATTCAAAAACATTCAAAAATCTATCAAAAATCCAAAAATGTCGAAAAAATCTCAAAAAAATTTCAAAATTTTCATCATTAAGTCTTGTCATTTTATGGCCTTGTCCAGACTACATCATCTCTGAGCTTGAACATAGGCAAGGTCGATCTTTGATCATCCCTCGAGACACCCTAGGTCAATACTTTAGACATCCATCGCAATAATTTTCCAATCCATTTGCCCATCTTTCTCATCATTGAATTGAGTCTATAGTCGATTGAACTATTATTTGTGTGTATAACGTAGGCAAGGCTAATCTATGGATCAGATCCCGAGACCCCTAGAATAGGTCTTTAAGTTATTCCCTTTGTCATAAATCTTGAAAATCCAAAAAAATTGAAAAATTTGAATATCAAAATAGCCTCAAAAAAATATCTGAAAAATCCAAAATGGTGCATTCACCTCATCTTGCTCTCACCCGCAATAATCATCGCTCATGATAAATCAATCATCACCTTCATCCTTTGTTGATTCAGTCAAAAGCAAGTCTAGCAGGTTCTAAAGTGAAATCTCAATTGTCAAAGTCTCAAAGTCTAGATTAGTAAGTCAACAAGTTGATCAACTCGGAGTATCAATAGCTTATCATCCAATCAATCTCATAAAAACCCTAATCACAACATTTCCTAGGATGTATCCTTCCCACGATGGACATCAACATCAGGTATCACACCGTAGTGTAGTCTTGGCTAGCGATATGAAGAACAATAGCTTATTTTTTTACTTTATCTTTTCTTTGGATTTATCTTATTGCGCTCATTCCAAGGACCTCTCGATGATGCCTAAACAAAATAGGTTTAGAGAGAAAGGAATAGGGCAATGATCATTATCTTTTTATCTGTTTTTCTTGTAGGATACTCTTGTAAAATAACTTAGTCATGTGTGCTTTGTTTGGTTTGTAGGGAGGATGTTTTAAGTATCTTGTTGACCACATAGGAAGGCTTGATTTTCTATGTTTTGGTCTGAGATGTTTAGAATGTCTGAACTACATCCTGAATGAGGTTCTGTATGCTAAGTGTGAACAAGAATACTCCTATTTGATTTTTGGGTCAAATTCCATCACACTAGGTATAACACCATCCTGGTTCTTTATACCTTGATGCATCATACCTACGTGTGTTATCAAACATAAAGTAATTGGCCCTTTGAAAATCCCAACTCCTAGTAAGAGAAATCATCATCACCGTCATCATTAATAACGTAGGCTTGTTGGATCCTCTTCTCATCATTCTTTTCTTCTTATTCTTCTATCTTTACTAACATTTCTATCAAAAATTGGTCTATTGTATCAAAATATACATAAGCCTACCCATGGCCAATGACTGTCTATACATCATCAGAATTGTCTACATCAAAGAATTATCTTTTGTCCTCTGATCAATAGAACCACTCCTCTCGGATTTTAGCACGATCTCGATCAGAAAATTGAACATTTCTGCTCGATCTTTCGAGGGGGGAATATATCATCATAATCCTTCTCATTGGGGGCAATAGTGGGGCATTTTGAAAAATCAAGAAATTTTTGAACTTTAATCACACCAGTTTATTCTTTGAACCAATACAACAAGTGCATTTCTTCAAAGAGGGCGAAAATGTAGACATGGAAAATATACAATTCAATTTGACACACTTGACCCTCATTACTAACATCGTTTCATCCTGAATCACCTTCTCAACTTGTCATCACCTTTCATCCCTTAATTGAATAAATCATTATTTATCTGATTAAGTCATTCTCCTCTATTAATTAAATAAATCATTTTGTTTAATTAATCTAATCATCCCTCTTTTAATTAAATAATTCACTTTATTTAATCTCTAAAGTCATATCCTTAAATTAAATAAGTTAACCTTATCTAATTTAATCTAACATCATCCCCTTTAGTTAAATAAATCCAAATATTTATTTAATTAAAGTCTAAATCATTTTCCTCTCAATCTTGATTTAAATAAATCCTAAAATCTAAGTCAAAATTGTCAAATCACCTAATCTCTCATTAAATTGATCAAATCTTCATTAATTTAATCTCAATCACTAAAATCCTCTAGATTTTGCAACTTGCACCAATAAATCAATTTAATTGATTTATTAATTCATCTATTTTCTCTCAACATGGAATAAAGGAGGAATATTCCCTCAAATTTGAATTCAAATTTGAGTGGACTAGTATATCCAACAAGGCATTCACTCCTCTTATGTGTCCTTGTGCATTGAGCCAAGTGGCATTTATTTCATTCCTCTTTCCCTCTAACATGTCATTTCCTCAATTTCAAATTCAAATTAATTGCATTTATTGGCACTTTGGCCAAAATGTGCTCATTCCTCATCCAATCACATGTGGACAAGTGGGCTTCTCTCATTGGTTGGTATTTTGTCCCAAATTGCTCAATTTAACTCATTCTTCCAGTTTTGAAATCTATAAATGAGAGACTCTTCCTCTCATTTGATCATCCACAACTTGAGTAAACTTACTGTGAACCCCTAAACCTGCAAATGCACAAAGATGAAAAACATTGTTAGTGTTAGATCAAAATACATGCAAATATGAAGGATTCCCTATGAAATCCACCTATTTAAACTAATATTAGGAAATGAAAAGAAAACCTTAAACAATATGAAAATGAATCCTAATTTAGCCAATAGGATGATGATCTTATGGGGGAATTGGTGCCAATGATGTGTTACAATTGGCCCTTTCCCAATTCCTATGTTGCAATGTGAGTTGATTGAATCAATGGTCAAATCTACAAAGAGATTTGAGCATAGTCTTGTTATAATCTATGAAAAATGATGGATGATTGGATGAAATGAGCAAAATTAATTCTCAATTGAAGAGAGTAACTTTGCATGTGAATGTGTCTGAAGATTGAAGAGTAGAGTCTCCATTTTATAGATTCCAATCTTGGAAGAGATAGTGGAAATAAGCAATTTGGGACAAAAGATAATCCAATGGCATTCTGCCACTTGTCCACGTGTGATTGGATGAGGAATGAGCACATTTTGGCCAAAGTGCCAATAAATGCAATTAGGTGGCATTTCAAATTTGAGAAATGACATGTTGAAGAGGGAAAAAGAATGAAGTTAATGTCACTTGGCTCAAGGTCAAGGACATGTAAGAGGCTTTAAATGTCTTGTTGGAAGGACCAAGTCCACTTGACCTTTTTGAATTCAAAAGAAGGAATATTTCCTTTTGATGCTTTGTGAGGGAAAATTGAAGAATTAATAAATCAAAGTATTTGATTTATTGTGCAACTTGCATTCTCTAGAGGAATTTAGGGATTGAGATTAACTTAATCAAGGATTTGATTAACTTAATGAAGAATTAGGTGATGTGACAATTTAGACTTAGGTTTGTGAATTGATTTAAGTCAAAAATTGAGATGAAATGATTTATTAAATAAATGATTTGATTTATTTAACCAAAAAGGAATATGTTAGATTAAATCAAATAAGGTTTAATTTATTTAATTTAATAAGAGGACTTTAGAGAATTTAATCAAATAAAAAGATTTATTTAATTAAACAGAGATGCAAGGTTGATTAAATTAAATTGATTAATTTAATCACTGAAAGAGGAAGACTTAATCCAATAAATAATGATTTATTAAATTAAGAGATAATGTGATAAAATGCTGAGAATGTGATTTAGGGGGAAATTTTGTTAGTAAATCAGGATCAGGTGTGTCAAAATGAATTTGTACTTTTTCCATGTCTACATTTTGCCCATCTTTGAAGGAATGTACTTGTTGCATTGATTCAAAGAATAATCTGCTCTGATCAAAGTTCAAAATTTTCTAATTTTTAGATGCCCCACTGCTACTCCAGTGGAAGGACATTGCTGGATATTGCCCCCTAGAGAGATTGGACGAAAATTTTGATTTTTTGGATGATCTCGTGAAAAATATGACAAGGTGCCCGACAGGCCAAAAATGCCCCAGAATGCTAGAAAAATGCTTTAAAATGATGGAAGGGATGCATAATGACTCTTGGTTGGATGAAAATAGGTTCGGGGGACCAAAACTCTAGCTGGGAGGCCAAATTAGGTCAAAAAGCCCTAATTTTTAGGCTTAAATAGACCTTGAGGGGTCACTTTCAATTCATTTGCGCTTTTAACCTTTGCAAAATTTCACATTTGAGCTCTAAGTCTTGCTTGAAATGGCACAACAACAACTTCCTAGGCACGTGTCAGAGAGGGTTCAGACGCACCAGCGGCTAGTCGGTGTAGGACCCGTGGTATGTACCCCTATCCAACTTTTAATTTTATCGTTTTACATGCATTAAATAGGGTTAAGGTCTTGCACAAAATGCACGGTGCCATATGGCACTGCAGAAAGTGCTTTATCGCAACCACACGGTCCTGCATTGCACCGCATATGCGAAGTGCACCACGTGGGCCACTTTGCAATTTAGTATTTGGTTAGCCAAAAGTTTAGCGCATGTCCATTCTCCACTGCGGAGTGCAGTTAGGGAGTTAGGGTTTTCGCCGAACAGGACCGCATATGAAAAGTGCACCGCGTGGGTCACTTTGTGACTGCCAAAATCACAAACTCTACCATGGCGGTGCAGTTTGGAACTTTCCAAATTGCGCTGCACCCACAAACAGCGTCGCATTTGCCAATTTTAGGGAAAATTTAACTTTGAAATGCAAGGAAACTTTATTTTTCTAACGCGACGACCTTCCCTGTGCAGGAGGAGCTTGGTGTACTTTATTCATGGGAGCATCGATGGCCGGTGCTTAGCAGACTAGGGACTATGCCCGAGTTGGTTCAGGAGCATCTTGGTGCCATTGGTCTTTGGTATTTTGCATATGTCCCTCCTGTCCGGGCTCACCTAGGCATGCTTACGGCTCTGGCAGAGCGATGGCACAGTGAGACTTCCTCTTTCCACCTTCCTACTAGTGAGGCCACTATCACTCTCGAGGATGTATGGCGCATCATCTGATTGCTGATTCACGGGACTCGGGTCATCTATGATCCGGATGCTGGCAGAGAGGCCTCCTACAGGGTGATGTAGATGGATGTCATTGAGTTTTGTGATGGTCAGATCAACCCAGAGCTATATCACGACCACGTGCATACGTATAGGTTGATTATTGCTGCTATTATCTCTAGCCTTGTAGTACCTGATTGGCAGGGCCGATACTTTAGTCCAGGATGGGGACTAGCATGGGATCAGATGGTTCACTAGAGCGAGTGCTTTGACTGGGGATTGGTACTACTGGAGTCCCTTTATAGGGATCTTCATGAGTTTGTCTATTTGGATAGCAGGTCCATCTAGGTCGGAGGTACTATACTACACATCTAGGGATGGGAGAGGATCCCGGTGCTTCGCCTAGATATCACACTAGTTATCTTGGAGACAGATGATCTGCTTGTTTGGTGGTATGGTAGGGCAGTGATGCACTTTTCTTTTACTGGCGCGGATGGTATTCCATTTTGGCGACGCATCCTTGATAAGATGAGAGAGTTCATCTGGAGACCATGGATGGGTATTGGTCCATGGGGAGATGATGATTAGTTGCTCTTCTTCGCTCGAAAGGACAGATTGATGAAGGGTCGAGAGCACACCATGATTGAGAGATATCTTCCAGACAGGGTTGCTCGTCAGTTCGGGGAGGTACAGGATAGGCCTGATGACCAATATGTAGCCATCTTTGTACGGACAACTAGAGAGACAGCATGGGGCCAACCCATCCCGACAGCTGAGGTGGTGTCCTCATTTAGGTAGTTAGTAGCCCAACCATGGCCATATGATCAAGGGCCAGCAGATGCAGGGGTCACTCCAGCCTACAGGGCATGGTTCAAACCTCCACTCAGATTGATAGTTCTAGGTGCGGTTGTCCCTCGACGTAGATGTAGGGGCCGGGTAGTGGGTAGAGGATGAGGCAGAGGATGAGGTGAGGTACCTCCTCATCAGAAACCTCCCAGGGACGAGGCACAACAGTCACCGGTCTGAGTAGGGGGACAAGATGGTCATTCCCAGGTAAATCCTCAATAGCAGCTAGCAGGACAGCCAGCGGGCCAGCCAGATGCCCGCAACATACTGATATAGGTTCTAACAGTTGAGCGGGATGAGGCCCGACAGCAGGGTGCTACCTTGACAGTAGAGAGAGACCAGGCATGATCCGAGAGGGATCAAGAGATAGGCCGGCAGAGATAGTTAGAGAGTGTGGCATCCTCATCCCGAGGCTGATAAGTCAAGATTTGAGATTACAGGGATGCTATCAGAGAGGTTGAGTACTATTGGCACCATTACCGGTAGGTAGTCCCATCAGACCACAGAGTGCCAGACTTTTCCTAGCAGACAGGGAGTCGACTAGCAGAGGCACATGGGGAGAGACAGGATGGGAAGGGCAGCAGCCAGCAAGGCCCACCTCCCTTTTGATCACAGGATAGTTTGTTTCATTTTTGATATACGGGTTGTAGTATTTGGCCTTATTGTATTATGTACTTGATGTACACCTGATCTGATTTTGTATCATAATAGTATTTTTTGATGATATATATGAGATGATTCACCCCTTTTATGATATGTATGGTGCACATGTATGGTATGCAAATGTATGATGCTTATGAGATGTTATGAGATGTTTCTATTCTTATGCTTTATGTTATGCAATGCATGAAATGGATGCATTTCTTTTGTGTATATTTTTCATGTTTTATGGATGTAATGCATGCTAACGATGGTAATGGATGCAAATGGTGACGAATGCCAATGATTATGTATGATGTAACATTGTCTTAAGATGTTTTTTAGAATAACAAATTTATATTATTCCTTATAACTTAAAACAATGATATAATGCCATGTGTATGCAGGGTGTATGCATGGGCGATGCTTTGATTACTGTTATGATACCATGTTAGTGTGGAAGGGAGCCAAAAGAAGAACGTAGATTTAATGAGTTAGTTATGATGGTGATGGTGATTTGTATTGCTAGGAATTGGGATTTTCAAAGGGTCAAATGCATTATGTTTTGATAACACACCTAGGTACGATGCAGCAAGGTATTAAGAACTAGGATGGCATGGTGCCTAGTGTGATGGACTTTGAATTGACAATCAGATAGGAGTATTCTTGTTCACACTCAGTATACATACTTCATTCGGGATGTAATTCAGATATTCTAAACATCTCGGACCAAAACACAGAAAAGCAAGCTTTCCTATGTGGTCAACAAGATACCTAAAATATCCTCCCTACAAACCGAACAAAACATGCACAACTGAGTTATCTTACAAGTGTATCCCACAAGCATAGAAGATAAAAATATAATGATCATTGCCTCATTCCTCTCTCTCTAAACCTATTTTGTTTAGGCATCATCGAGAGGTCCTTGGAATGAGTGCAACATAAGATAAGTCTAAAAGACCAAGATAAAGTAAACAAACAAGCTAATGTTCTTCGTACCACTAGCCAAGACTAACTACTATGAGGGGTACCTAATGCTTATGTCCATCATAGGAAAGCTTCATCTTAGGACTTTTAGTGATCAGGGTTTTGGTGGGACTGATTGGGTGATAAGCTATTGATATTCTGAGTTGACCAACTTGCTTGCTTAATGACTTAGACTTCCAAGACTTTTGACGATTGGGTGTTCACTTTGGAACTTGCTAGATTTGCTTCTGACTGACTCACCAAAGGTTTAAGGTGACAATTGACTTTATTATGAACAATCACGGGTGAAAGCGAGATGAAATGGATGCACCATTTTGGGTTTTCTGATATTTTGAGGCTGTTTTTGGTATTTTCACATTTTTCAATGTTTTTGGATTTTCAAAATTTAAAAGAAATGAACTAACTTAAAGACCTATCCTAGGGGTCTCAGGAGTTGATCCATAGATTAGCCTTGCCTACATTATACATGCAGAGACCACGTAGTTCGACTAACGACAAACTTGACTGAATAAAAGATGGATGGGCAAGCGGATTGCCAATGCGATGAACGCCTAAAGGACTAACCCTAACTATCTCGGGGGATGATCAAAGATCAACCTTGCCTACGTTCAAGCTCATAGATGATGTAGTTCGACAAGGTGAAAGACTGACAAGACTCAAAGATAAAATTTTTTGAATAGTTTTTGATATTTTGCCATGTTTTTGGATTTTTGATAATTTGGATGTTTTTGATTTTTTGATGAATTTGAAGAAGATCTCCAGAATATACATGAATCCGATCCGATGCTGACATAGGAACATGCCCCCAGTGTGGTGTGATAGACTACTTCAATAAAGGTAGGACAAACTGACCTTAGGGATGCCAAGTAGTTCTATGGTGGAATATGATACAGACACCAACTTGAGCTATGGTATGGATGCGAGTGGAATGGGTGGATGAGTGAGTCATGCAGATCCTCGTAGATGGGGGGTGCTTTATTTACACTTGGTGCCTGTTTGCCAGGTTTTCACCAAGTTACTTTTCCAAAGCGCCACCGAAGTGGTTTTCACTAGAGGACGAATTTTTTTTCTTTGCTATTTTCCAATCCCTTTTTTCTAATTTTTTCAGATTTTTGCATTTTTTTATTTTTTTGTTGTCGCCAAGATGCCTGTTTGCTAGGTTTTCATCAAGGTAACCTTTTTTTTCAAGACTTTTTTCGATTGTTTTTGTATTTTCTGGCTCCATACCTTGCAAGTTCTCAAGCATAAAACTTTTTGAGATGCAAACTATTCATGGGCTCTTGGAAGGGTTCGCCTTCCAGTGTCGACAACTGATATGCCCTTGATTTATAACTTGCAGTGATGATGAAGGGTCCCAGCCAGCTGGGCTCAAATTTTCCTTCTGTATCTGGGTTTGGCGCATTCTTTTGGTTCTCTTTCAGCACCACGTCACCAACTTGGAAAGTACGTTGCTTGATCTTCTTGTTGTAGCTCTGTTTCAGGCGATTCTAGTAAACCTATAGATGATTTAAGGCATCCATGTGTTGTTCATCTAGTAATTCTAGCTCATTCAGTCTCGTAACCCTGTATTCCTCATCCGTGATGAGGTTTTGCAAAGATATTCTCAGTGACGGGAGCTCAATCTCGATGGGAAGGATGGCTTCTAATCCGTAGACCAGGGAGAATGGGGTGGCACCTGTTGGCGTGTGGATGTTGGTGCGGTATGCCCATAAGGTGGGATTTAGCTATAGATGCCAGTCACGACCAGAGTCATTGACTGTTTTCTTGAGAATTTTCAGGATGGTTTTATTTGTAGCTTCTACTTGGCCATTGCCTTGTGGATAGTATGCAGTGGAAAAGCGGTGTTGGATTCTAAATTTTTCACATAAATCATGAACATCCTGATTCTTGAAGGGTGTCCCATTATCAAAGATAATGGATTGGGGAACACCGTATCGGCAAATGAGGTAATTTAGGATGAACTTGGATATTTGTTTCCCCGTGATGTAGGTCATGGGAATTGCTTCAACCCACTTTTTGAAATATTTAGTGGCAGTGATGATGAACTTGTGGCCATTGGATGAGGTGGGTGAGATTTTACCAATGAGATCAAGCCCCCACTGTGAAAAGGGCCAAGGTGGAATAATGGGATGTAGTTCTTGAGCTGGTGCATGAATAAGGTCTCCATGCTGTTGGCACTATAGGCATCTTCTGACAAAGTTGTGTGCCTCTCTCTCCATCATTGGCCAGTAGTACCCAATTCTCAGCAACTTTTTAGCTAAGGTCATAGCACTCGAGTGCGAGCCACACGTGCCATTATGTACCTTAGTTAGAGCAGTCAGGGCCTCTTCAGGTTTTAAACAATGTAACAAAGTTCCATCGATACTTCTACGGAAGAGGGTCTCTCCTAGGATGACGAATCGTGAAGACCTTTTGACAAAGGTTCAATTTAGGTTCACGGTGATGTCGGTGGGGAGGATTCCTAATCTTAGGTAGGTGTATATGTCATGATACCAAAGATCACCAGGACCAACGAGTTCACACATGTATTCTGACTTTGGTACCTCGAAGGTGGGTATGAGAAGCTGCTCTACCAGGAATTCATGTTTTGAGACGTTGTGAGGGATATCTAGTAAGGATCCAATGGTTGCCATGGCATTCACTGCTCTGTTGTTTGTCCCTGGTATCTGCTCAAAGGTGATGTCGATGAATGATTCTTTGAGGATTTCTACCACCTTCTTGTAAGGTGTAAGCTTATCATCTTTAGTTTGGTATTCACCATTGACTTGGTTGATGATGAGTTGCGAGTCCCCATAGACCTTTAATGCCATGATTCGCCACTGTGATGCAATGTTGAGACCTATGGTTAAAGCCTTGTATTCTGCAATATTGTTGGTGCATGGGAAAACCAACTTGTAAGATCTTGGTATGCAATCACCTTGTGGGGTGATAAAGAACACACTAGCTCTTGATCCATGTTGTGTGTGTGAGCCATCGAAGTACAATTTCCAATGGTCGGCTGCACTGAGGTTGAAAAGGGAGTCATCTAGGAATTTTGATATGAGTGGGTTGTTTGTGTAGAGGGGAGCTTCTACTAGCTAGTCCATAATAACTTGTCCCTTTATGAATTTTCTTTCTACATACTCGATATCATGTTCGGACAATATCATTACCCACTTAACCATTCTACCTATAAGCATTGCTTTTGACAATAGGTATTTTAGAGGGTCTATCTTGGAAATCAACTTGATTTGGTGAGCTAGCATGTAGTGTTTGAATTTTTGAGCTGCAAATATGAGTGCTAGGCAAGCCTTTTCTATCGATGTGTAATTGAGCTTGTGCCCTACCATTGTTCTACTGATGTAGTAGATGGCCCGCTCGGTTCCCTTTTCATCATGCTAGGCTAAGAGGGCACCAAGGGTGGCTGTTGTTGCTGATATGTATAGGATTAATGGCTTCTCGACAATTGGTGGCATCAACACAGGTGGCGTAAGTAGATATTCTTTTATTTTACTGAATGCTTGTTCACACTTGTCATCCCATCTGAATGTGACTCGTTTGTGAATCCGGTGTGAATAGGTGATTTGTTTATCTACTAGCTGTGCTACGAATCTCCAGATGGACTGGAGCCTACCTTGTAATCCTCTTAGTTTCTTTAATGTTCGTGGTGCTTCCATTTCAATGATTTATTTTACCTTTGCAGGCTCCACCTCTATCCCTCTCATCAAAACTATGTATCCCAACAACTTTCCCGATTGCACTCCAAAGACACACTTCTTCGGGTTGAGTCTGACCTTGTATTGTTCTAGTCTATCAAAGATTGCACTTAGAGTTGCTATGTGATCCTATCTCTTCTTTGATTTGGCTAATATGTCATCCACATAATCTTTGACTATTTTATGGATCATGTCGTGGAAGACTAGTGTCATGGCTCTTTGATATGTAGCTCTTGCATTTTTCAACCCAAACAACATCACATTCCAGTAGTAAGTGCCCCAAGGACATGTAAAGGTTGTTTTATGTTGGTCCTGCTTTGCTATTGTTATCTGATTATACCCCGAGAAACCATCCATTAGGGATAGCATCTCATGTCCAGCCGTCATGTCCACTATCATGTCAATGTTGGGTAGTGGAAAATAATCCTTAGGACATGCTTTGTTTAGGTCTCTGAAATTTGTGTAGATGCGGATGCCCCCTTTCAGTTTTGAGACAGGTACAAGATTTGATACCCATTCTGGATAGTCAATCGGGCGTATGAAGCCAACATCCAGAAGTTTCTGTAGCTCAATTTTGACGAGCAAGGCTATTTGTGGGTGCATCTTCCTTAGCTTTTGTTTGACTGGTTTTGCTCTGGGGTAAATAGCCAAATGATGAACCACTACTTCAGGATCTAGACCTGGCATGTCAGCATAGGTCCATGCAAAATTTACCTTTCTTTCTTTTAGGAATGCTTCCAATAGTTCCTGCTCTTCTTCTAGGAGGGACTCTACGTAGAAGGTGATTTGTGGTTCTGATTTTGTTCCTAAGTTGACCAGGTTGCACTGTTCTGCCAACACTACTGATTTCTCTTGATGTAGAGCAGTAGGGGGGAGATTGAATCCTTCATCCTCTGGCGCCTTAGAGAGGTTTTCACCATTGGATGCATCCTTTATTTTTACTATTTTATGGTTAGAGAGTGCCACAGTGTGGTTTTCACTCAATAACTCCAAGCTTATTCTCGATCTTTTCCTTTTGCAACTGAAGGACCCAATCATCTCCCCATAGTATGCTTGTGTGTCTAGTGTGATGTTGAATCCTGCCTTGTGATCCCCACATAGGATTGTATCCCTTAGTCTCATGAATTCCGAGAGAGCCTCATCATTTTTTAATGAGTCTAGAATCGGTGGTCCCCGTTTGTCATGATCGATGAGTTGGGGGTGCACTAAGGTGATTCAGTGGGTTGGTTGGTTTGACTCGGCTATGGAGGTGCTTATCATTAACAAGGTGGAGTCTTAAAAAAGTCTAGGGAGACCTGCTATAGTATCATCATCATCACTACTAGGGACATCAGTGACGTCAAAGGTGTAATTATCGAGTGGGATACCTAGGCAAACAAGTGGTCTAGGAGTGGTTGTTGTTACTTGAGGAGAGGACTAGACTGCTCTTCTAGGAGTACCTCTACCACGTACGGTTATAGTCAGAGGATTATACCCAAGGCCAATATTTTGCATTCTTCTTTCTACAATGATGGGCTCCAACCATCCATCACTGTTTCTTCTGAGGCTCTCGTTCCTGTTGTAGCCCATACCAAACATCATGTGTAACCCTTTGCTAGTTCTGTCCATGGGTAGGTTGGGAGTGGGTCTTTCATCTTGGTATAGTGTGTTTGTTATGTCTTCTTCATCCATATTCTCCTGACTGAGGTCTCCCCAATGGTGGAATCTAGAGGGTTATGCTCTGATGGTTCAGACAGGTGTTTGAACTGGACGGGGTTGTCCATATGACCTAGGATATTGTGGTAACTCTCCTACAACAAATTCATTTCTCTTCATTCTGTAATCACCGCATCAATTGTCTTCGATCATGCTCTTAATCTCAGATATGTCGGGGATGGCGGGTGTCTTTGTCGTAGAATTGGAGGCGAGATTGGCTGGGTCTATGTATGAAGTAGACGGTCCTTCATCATTTTTGGGTACTTGGGGGATCTTATTAAACTTGGCTTCCAAGTTTTTGCAATATGCAAAAGGTTCAGGATCCCTATATATGGTAACCTCCTCATTCTGATGTGAGAATTTGATGCATTGGTGGTAAGTCGAGGCCACTGCCTTCATTCCATGTATCCACAGGCATCCCAGGAGGATGTTGTATGGTAAGTCAAGGTTGAGGACCTAACAGGTGGTTTCCATAGTCGCCGGCCCTACTTGAATGGGGATTTTGATAGTTCCTTGAGACACTCTTTCTTGGTCGTCATAAGCCCTTATTGTGATGCTTTTGTTCTTATTGATGAGTTTTAGAGAACAAATATTAAGGCCTGCACCTCCATCTACCAAGACTCTTTTGACTTTATTTTTGTGGATTAGGACTTGGAGGTGGAGTGCACAGTTATGAGATGGTTGTGGAGGGAAATCTTGATCTAAAAATGTGATGAGATTTGGGGTAACGATGTTACCCACCATAGCCTGAAATTGCTTTGTGTCAAGGGTGGCAGCAATAGTAGACGCAACTAGTGCTTCATCAAGGATCTTCCTATGAGCGGTGAAGATTTTTAGTAGTTCCATGATGGAGATTTGGGTGGGTGTTCTTTTCAGCTGGTCAATGACATTGTAATCATAGGGAATGGCCTTTGTATTGGAAATAGGGGTCTTAGTGGGTGCCCCAACAATGGTAACCTTTCCACCTCGTGTGGTGACTCCACAGTCATTGTTGGCTCCCTTGATATTTATGACAGTGACCATTTCATCGACGCATCCAACTATCTCCTTGTATACTAGATTAGCACTAGCATACTTTTGCTTTCCCTTATTATTTCCATGGTTATATCCCTGATTGTTCCCTTGGTTATGATTCGGCATCGGATTCATGTATATTTTCAAATCTTGGTTTCTGGTCGACTGCTTGATGTTGATGACCTTATCCTCAATGAGGTCTTGGATGATGTTTTTGAGTCTCATGCAATTGGCAGTGGTGTGTCCTTTGACTTTGTGAAAGTCACAAAGGAGGTTCTCATTATACCACGGTGGCTTGGTCACAGGTTCTATGTACTGTTTTTAGATTCTCTTTGACCACCTTCTTCATTATAGACTCAATCGAATCACCAAGAGCTGTGAATTTCCTCTTGGGGGGAAACTTGTTGCGAGGAGGTGGTCCCCCTTGATTACCCAAATTGTTGACTTGATTGGTGGAAGATGGTTGTGGCTGTGCTACTACCGCATTAGTCTACACATTGTTGTGATTTTGATTTTGCGGTTGATGATAGTTTTGAGTATTCTGCTTAGGGGCACTGATGACCACCTTAGCATCGACCACGCCGTCGTTTGTGATATTTTTATTTCTCGACCACGTTCAAGGCTTATCATTGTAGTTGTTAGATGGGTGGTTATCATACGGAGGAGTGAATGTTGGTGTGCCTCCTCGAGCAGTAAGGGCTCTTTCAATGTTGAGCACTTTTGGAATCAGTTGATCGTATGATGTGATGCACTACATCTTTAGGTAGAATGCCAAGTTTTGATCTAGATTGGCTATGATGGTGCAAACTTGTTGTTCCTCTAGCATGGTCCACTTGCTCTGATTGGCCTTGGATCGCCATCTTTGCAAGAAGGATGCGAATAGCTCTCCTTTTCCTTGTTTGAGTGTAGACAGTTCTTCCAAACTAACATCCACACCCATGTTGAAAGTGTAGTTTTTAAGGAAAGCCTCCACAATTTCCTTGAATGTTTTAATGCCTGTGGGTAGGCGAGAAAACCATTCCATAGCTGGACCAGTCAGGCTTCAGGGGAAGAGTCACATTAGGTATGTGTCATCATATGCGACCTCCATGCAGTGCACCTGAAATTCCCTGACGTGGTTTTCAGGGTTGCTCATTCCATTGTACTTATCGAATTTGGGGATCTCAAATCCCTTTGGGAACGACACCATGGTGAGACTCCTATCAAAAGGGTAAGGGCATAAGTTCCCTAGTGTCCTTGTGGTTTTTCCTTCTTGTAAGTCCAACACTTGCTGCGAAAGCAGTTTGATTTGTGTTGCGACATCCTTTCTTGGATCAGGAGGTGGGATGAATGAGTGGTGAGGTGTTGGAGGTGTTTGATGGGTGGGGAGAGTACTAGTCGGCATTTGCTGCGAGCATGGTTGTGTGTTCAAAGCCTGATGGTATGCTTGCATTTGCGTCAACAATTCTTGTTGTTGATCTTGTTGCTGTTGTTCCAACAACACTTGTTGTTGGTCCATCTATTGTTGTTCCCATGAAGCCCGTTGTTGGTCAATCTGTTGTTGAGCTAGTAACGCTTGTTGTTGGTCTAGCTGTTGTTGCGCCAACAATGCTTGTTGTTCATCGAGCTGATGTTGTGCCAACAAAGCTTGTTTTTTAGCTTGTTGTTGTGCTTGAAAGTCTTGCAGGGCTTGTTGGTAGGCTTGTAGATGAATCACTTGTAATTGCGCTTGGTATTGTGCTTGTGCTTATTGTTGGGCTTGCGCTTGTTCTTGGGCTTGGGCTTGTGCTAGAGCTCACACTTGGGCTTGGGCTTGCACTTGAGCTAGCACTTGAGTTTGGGCTTGCGCTTGAGCTTGTGCTTGGGCTTGTGCTTGTGCTTGGGCTTGTGCTTGTGCTTGAGCTTGAGCTTGGGCTTGCTACTTTTGCTAAAGTACTCTCTGTTGGTTGGTCTTTTGAAGTGTTTCAATTAGCGTGATGAATGAGTTTGTCATATTAGACTTTGGTGGAATTGGTGGTGGAACAGGAATCATGCCAACCATCGTGATGGGTGGAGGAATTATGGTGGTGATTGGGATTTGGGTTGCTGGAGGGGTGGTTGAGATGATTGGTCCTTGAGATGGCATGCTTTGGGATATTTGGGGACCAATTATGGTGGTGGCTTGAGTGGTTGCTACTTGTTGTTGTGATGATGTGGGTGAGAAGAGGGAATTGGGTGTGATGCTTAGATTGCTAGGCTCCGAGAACCTATCGATGTTGAGAGGAGGAAAACCCAATCCAAGAGGTGAAGTGGTGGTAAATGGAAATGGGGGAAGATGTGGAAGGTTACCTTGAAAAAAAGGATTTACAATGTTAGTTTTCTCAAACAAGTTTCCTTCTTCAAGCGGTAGAGAAGTTTCTACGTTTGTTTGGCAAGCTGGTGTTGCACGAAATGAAGATGAGGCCACGTGGTTGTGGAAGGTCAGTGGGATGGATTTTCTAGAACAGATGTAACCAGCGTGGTGGTGATGATTGCTTCTTTGTTAGCCACAAGGTGATGCCTCTGTAATTCTTGGAACATGGCACTCCCTTTGTTCACATTTGACGAGGATGGTGTGATGGTCGTTGTGGTGTAAGGTATTTCTTGATTAACATTTGACATTGGGGATGCACTTTGAATAGACATGTCTGTACTAGTGCTTGCATCAAGATCGGGAGGGAATTGGACCCTTCCTTTTGCTAGTGTATTAGGTATTTGAACATAGCACTGACAATCTTGTGGTTCTCTGGATTTTGAACCACCTCCATGATTTCGGTTTGCGTCATCCCCATGTCTTCATTTGTGATGTCCTCTTGATGACTCTCCTCTTGAGGATTTTGTGATGATAAGGGAGAGTTACTTGGGGGATTGCTTGATCCTGCTAGGTTTACTTCAGAGTATAACTGACTCATCTCCACAAAAGTTGGTATTTCCATGATATTCTCCAAGTTCCTCTTGTATTGAGATCTTGTTTGGACCATAAAAAATAGGGATTTGTTCGACCCTAACTTTTTAGGTCCAAAAGAGAAGAACTACGGAAGCTAAAAGATCAAAGACGATGGTAATGGTGACGGGATAAATGGGTGAAAATGAGTGGATGAAACCTTTTTGAAGAACTCTTGAAGGTATATACTAAACTTGTAAGGGCTTTCGATTTGATTGATCGTGATAATTTGACTAGATGCATTAATTTAAATAGGGTTTGTTTGTGAAGTTGTATTCCCTAGGAAGTTGTGTTATCCTAGGGGAACTTGCACAAATGGATGAGTTGGTGAAATGTGTTAAGCCAATGTAATTGTGAACTAATAAACTTTGAAAAGTTGCATTATCCCAAAGAAAATTTTGTCCAAAGGTGAGACTATTTTGGCTAGGTGTGTTAAGCCAAGATAGGGGATGTTGATTTAGCCCTCTAAGTTTAGTGTGATGATTGTTTCTAGAGTTCACAAAAGGTTTGATGATGAAATGAGACTTGGTTGATGGAGGAATGAATGAGAATGACAACTTTGATCTTGAACCTTATCCTAGACATGACTCTCTCTACAAAACCTCGGTATTGAAGAACATGCTAGACTTCCTATGGGAGAAAAGTAAACCTTTCAAAAAGTTCGGGATTTTTTTGACAATAAAAAGCATATAATGCAGGATTATTCCTTGAGGCCTTTTTGTAAAAATTGTATACAAGCCTTTCCCTTACTTCAAGGAGCATCTCAAGGCGTTGCTCATGGATTTTGAGACTAACTTTCTTGAACTTTAGCTTTGGGATTTTGATCTTGCGGGAAATCATTGGAACCAACACACATGAAGTTTGATTTGTCTCTTTATCTTGGTTTAATGAAATTATTTTTATCCAAGACACTTGCTTGCTTAGGTTTCAAACTACATGTCTAGTGTCCCACTTTCTTTCTTATCCCACAAGGTCTATTATGTGGAAATCAAAGAAAATGGGGCAAGAGTTCCCTATGTTTAACCTTATTGAAGACAAATGACGATAGAATCTAAACACTTAGAAACCTCTAAAGATCAAATCCCTAGGGAAGGCAAGAGTGTTCAAATCTGTCAAAAGGTATTTGTCTCTTCAAAGGGGTTTGAAATTTTAAGGGCTTTGTGGATGTTTGTATTCAAATGTTTTCAAGAGCCAAGCAATGTATCCTTTTCCCAAACACTTTTACAATCCTAGGATGATGAGGCAATATCTTGTTGGGTTCCCACTTGGATGAATCCAGCTGCGCATATCTTGTGTGAATGGCTAAATGCTTGACCACACTGGCTCCCCTCCACGACACTCACTTATTCAGGTCAGCCAAGCATTAGTACCCATGAATCTCCCATGGCATACTTTCCATTTCCACAACAAGACCGCATGGATAACGTGGGGTGGCTTCAAAGGACATGACCTTTTGCACCAACAAGATAGACAAGGTTTTGGCCTTTTTCTAAACAAGGGGTTCTAATTCGGGCATTCCGTTCATGGGGGATTATCCAACATCGGCGAGAGTCCATTGCTGTCCATCTCGTCGAAATAATCCTCGTGATATTGGTCTTTGTTCCAGTATCCACACTTATATCCTGAGTGGAAGTCGCTTGGCTTTAGCGTGTTCCCGGTTGGGTCATTCCCTTGGGTGATTACTTTTTCCCACAAGGCAAGCCCTCTAAGATAAACAAAAGCGAGCTAACATATTCCGTCGTTCACACAACCTTTATTGAAAAACAAAGGGGAAAACCTCCACAATATGTCGTGCTCACACTCGCATGTTTTGTTCAATTTTAAATGCCCAAATTGAAATGTGGAGGCAATCTTTTTAACAACCTAATATTACCAAAATGTTTTTGATTCTCAAGATCGCAATGAAGCGTGAGAGAAGTGCATACACATTTTAGATAATATTAACTTGTAAAAAAGATTGCAAAACATGGAAAACATTCGTTCATTTTAACCCTCAAAGCAATGATGACTTCTTTTTAAGCACCAAAATAAAGTGTGAGTTTGCCTTGTTCAATTGTTACCTTTTAAACCAAATCTAGTGTATTTGCCTAAAGTTCTTTTAAGCCCCTTGGCAACTTTAGAAAAACAAAATTTGATTGTTCTTTTTAGATCCCAAAGTAAAATTAGTGTCCTAAGGTCAAAGATTTTAACAAGTTCCTTGAAGAGTGTTGAAGAACACTTAAGTGTTTAAAAACACTTTACACCAAATAAACATGGTATCCTAAAAAAATAAAACTTGATTGTTCTTTTTAAAGCCCAAAGTAAAATTAGTTTTCCTAAGGCCAAAGATATTTAACAAACTTTTTTAATAAGTGTTATAGAACACTTTTAGTGTTTAGGAACACTTTGGTTTTGTGAAAATGACATCATGATGGACTTCTCTCTTTGCTTTTCCTCTTCTCCAACCTGCAAAATGACAGAAAAATAGAGAGCCATAATACAGCAAACCAAGTTAATGCTAAAAAGTTAAAAACGTGTTCAAATTCAAAAACAGACTCTTTCCCGTGGTGGAGTTTAGCAAGTGCGGTGTTGTTTAGCAGGTGCAGTGCTGCTTAAGAAATAGGTGGTGCCATACAGCACCGCGTGGTCGACTGTACATGGTGCTCTGTAGAAAAAGGGACCGCAGGTGCGGTGGAGTTCGACACACAGTGGAGTTTGGACGTGGCGAAAGTTGGAAAAATTTCAAATTTTAAACGCGGGAAGTAGTTGTGGTGCTATATGGTGTCGCCGGTCTTTAGGGGTGTGGTGCAATACAGCGCCGCATATGAGTCTGTGGTGCAATATAGCACCGCATGTATTACCCGCAGTGCAGTTTCCTATATGTGAACAAAAAACGTGAAAAAAACCGTGAAAAATTGAGGAAAACGTAACAAATTTTTAAATTGCTCTCCTTCTAGCACCAAAATGTGAACCCCTAAACCTGCAAATGCACAAAGATGACAAACATTGTTAGTGTTAGATCAAAATGGATGCAAATATGAAGGATTCCCCATGAAATCCACCTATTTAAGCTAATATTAGGAAATGAAAAGCAAAACTTAAACAATATGAAAATGAATCCTAATTTAGCCAATAGGATGATGATCTTATGGGGGAAATGGTGCCAATGATGTGTTGCAATTGGCCCTTTGCCAATTCCTATGTTGCAATGTGAGTTGATTGAATCAATGGTCAAATCTACAAAGAGATTTGAGCATAGTCTTGTTATAATCTATGAAAAATGATGGATGATTGGATGAAATGAGCAAAATTAGTTCTCAATTGAAGAGAGTAACTTTGCATGTGAATGTGTCTGAAGATTCAGGAGTAGAGTCTCCAATTTATAGATTCCAATCTTGGAAGAGATAGTGGAAATAAGCAATGTGGGACAAAAGATAATCCAATGGCATTGTGCCACTTGTCCACGTGTGATTGGATGAGGAATGAGCACATTTTGGCCAAAGTGCCAATAAATGCAATTAGGTGGCATTTCAAATTTGAGAAATGACATGTTGAAGAGGGAAAAAGAATGAAGTTAATGTCACTTGGCTCAAGGTCAAGGACATGTAAGAGGCTTTAAATTTCTTGTTGGAAGGACCAAGTCCACTTGACCTTTTGGAATTCAAAAGAGGGAATATTCCCTTTTGATGCTTTGTGAGGGAAAATTGAAGAATTAATAAATCAAAGTATTTGATTTATTGTGCAACTTGCATTCTCTAGAGGAATTTAGGGATTGAGATTAACTTAATCAAGGATTTGATTAACTTAATGAAGAATTAGGTGATGTGACAATTTAGACTTAGGTTTGTGAATTGATTTAAGTCAAAAATTGAGATGAAATGATTTATTAAACAAATGATTTGATTTCTTTAACCAAAAAGGAATATGTTAGATTAAATCAAATAAGGTTTAATTTATTTAATTTAATAAGAGGACTTTAGAGAATTTAATCAAATAAAAAGATTTATTTAATTAAACAAAGATGCAAGGTTGATTAAATTAAATTGATTAATTTAATCACTGAAAGAGGAAGACTTAATCCAATAAATAATGATTTATTAAATTAAGAGATAGAATGTGATGAAATGCTGAGAATGTGATTTAGGGGGAAAAGTTGTTAGTAAATCAAGATCAGGTGTGTCAAAATGAATTTGTACTTTTTCCATGTCTACACTTACTATACTCAACTTCATCCTCAAGCACTCCCATTTTCATCCATTTCATCAAGTTTTTAGCTAGGTTATGCAGGTTTTTCATCATGGAGCTTAATTGAATCTTTATCAAAGTGGATAACTCATCAAATCATCAACATTGCAAAAAAGGAGTTGGGAAAGGGCCAATTTTGACACACTAATTGGCACCAATTCCCCCATGGGATCAAGATTTTTCTTTGCCTAAAAAGATTTGATTTACTTTCTTGGATTGTTCTTCATTTCATTTCTATTATTAAGTCTTGTAAATGAATTTCATGGGTAATCCTTGTTTTATCTTGCATATTTGATCTAATAATGTGTTTTTTTGTTGTGTTTGTGTAGGACTAGGATAAGGGTTCACAGGGGGCTTAAGTGGCCACTTTTTTTTTCTAAAATCAGGAAATCCTGACCGCAGACATGAAATTGGGATAGTTGCACTCAAAAGTTTGAGATGGAAGAAAAACAAGGATCGAAGCGCCTGAGTCTACTTTCTAAAATACTAATTTATTTTGAAAATGGTTGAGATTAAGGGGTTCAAAAGAGGGATGTACACAAATTGGTGATTTTTTTGTCAAAGAAAATAACATAGCAACTCTTGTATGACCCTAGGATGGTGAATTATTTTTTAGTATTTTTAAAATCGGTACAGTGAGAAGTTAGCTAACAACATGTAGTTGATGCATGATTTTTCTGATAATTGTTTAATGAATATTTGATTTTTTACTAATTTTCTAAGTGGTCACTTTCTGAAAAATAGAATTTTGGCTGTTCTACCCCTACAAATTTTGGAAACTATTTGAAGTTTAAAAACAAAAAAAAATTGTAGAATGGAGTCTAGTTTCTAGAAAATGTAATTTATTTGAAATTTTGATAAACTATTAATTTATAATGAAAAAAACACCAAATACTACTTTTTTCCAAAAAAGAGACACACAAACAAAAGAAATTGTGGATGAAAGGCTTAACATTGTTAGAAAGTGAAAAAAATTACATCGTTGGATAGCTAAGAGAGAACCTAACATTACCCAAGTGTTTGATTTGTTCGATATTGAACCATGTGCATTCCTGATAGTGAGCAAGAACCCGATTATGTGAAATATTGTAGAATTTGAAAAAACACATCTCTAGTTATTCGGAATGCCCTCCAAGCCTTTGGATTGGTATTGTAAGAAAAATTCTAATCCCAAGGCTTGTGGATTCCAAAAACAAGATATAATGTGTGCGCGTTATAACGTGCACATGTTATATCTTAGTTTTGACATGTTTTTTTTGCATTTGTGGGGAACATTTATAGCAAGACATAATGTGAATGTGGTATCATGCACTCATGTTATGTCTTGCTTTATGATAAATTCTAATCTATTGAATGTATGTTTATATATTTGTATGTTTGTATGTACATGTATTCTTGTATGTCATGTATGTATGTATGTATGTATGCATGCTTGTATGTATGTATGACTGTAAGTATCAATCCATGTGTATTGTATGTATTCCTATATGTATATAAGATTGTATCTACACATATACATGTATGCTTGTATGTATGTAGGATTGTATGTACATATGTATTATGCTTGTATGTATGTATTTATGTATGTCTTTAGAGGGAGGGGGAATTTTAAGAGAGAGAGAGAGAGTTGTCTACGTAGGTTGGGAGGGGAAGAGGGAGAGGGAGAGGGAGAGAGAGATAGAGGGGGGGTGGAAGTGAGAGTTTAATAGAGAGGGAGTAGGAGAGAAGGGGTTGGAGTGAGAGGGACTTAGCAAGGTATAGTGGGAAGGATAGAGGGAAGGAGAGAGAGAGGGGGTGTGGGAGAGAGATAATTAAGAGAGAGATGGAGAGAGAGAGAGGTGGGAGAGAGAGATGAAGAGAAAGTGAGAGTTATGTAGGTAGGGTGCCAAAGGGAGAGACTTGAGAGATAGGTAGTGAGAGAGAGTGCGAGAGAGAGGGAGTGGGAGAGAGAGGGCATGTGAGTGAGAGGCCTAAGAGATGGAGAGGGTGTGGGAGGGAGTGACCTAAGAGAGGGAGAGAAAGAAGGGAGTGGAGTAAGAGGGACTTATCTAGGTAGGGTGGGAGGGATAGATAGAGAGAGAGGAGAGAGAGTTACCTAGGTAGGTTTCCAAAGGGAGAGACCTGAGAGAGGGAGAGAGAGGGAGTGGGAGAGAGTGGGAGGGAGACATAGAGAGATAGATAGAGGAAGTGAGATAGGGTGGTATGGATTAATTGAATGAAAGGTACGTAGAAAGAGGGAGAGGACCTAGATAGAGACAATTAAAGAGGGTAGGAGAGAAGGAGAGAAGGTGAGGTGAGATGTATAGATAGAGAGAAAGTGATAGGGGTTGAGGGTACTAGGTTGAGGGTATAGGTTAGAAGGTTTAAGGGTTTAGGGTTAAAGGGGTTAGTGTTAAGGGTTTAGGGTTGAGGGTAGAGGGTTTAGGGTATAGGTTTGAGGGTATATGGTTGAAGGATTAGGTTGAGGGTCCAATATAAATTGTAGAGGGTATAGGGGTTGAGTTTTTAAGGTTGAGGGATTAAGGGTTGAGAATTGAGGGTTGAAGGTTTAATGTATAGGGTAGAGGTTAGAGGGTAGAGGGTTTAAGGTTTTAGGGTTTAAGGGTTGAGGTTTGAGGGTTGAGGGTTGAGGGTTGAGGGTTGAGGTTTAAGGGTTGAGGGTTGAGGATTGAGGGTTGAGGGTTTAAGGTTGAGGGTAGAGGATAAAGAGTATAGGTTATAGGGTCAAGGGATTAGGGTTGAGGATCCAATGGATAGTGTAGAGGGTATAGGGGTTGAGCGATTAGGATTTAAGGGTTGAGTGTTGAGGGTAGAGGGTTGAGGGATTAAGGGTTGAGGTTTTAGGGAATATGGTAGAGAGTTTTCTTGGATTTAATGGTTTAAGGGTTGAGGTTTGAGGGTTGAGGGTTTAGGTTTGAGTGTTTAAGGGTTTAAGGGTTTAAGGGTTGAGGGTTTAGGGTTGATGGATTAGGGTAGAGGGTATAGGGTTGATGACATATAGGGTTGGGGGATTAGGGTATTGGGTTGAGGGTATAGGGTTGAGGTATTAGGGTTTATGGTACATATGGTTGAAGGATTGGGGTTGAGAGTCCAATGTATAGGGTAGAGGGTATTGGGGTTGAGGGTTTAAGGTTTGAGGGCTGGGGATTGAGGGATTAAAGGTTGAGGGTTGAGAATTGAGGGTTGAGGGTTTAAGGGTTGAGGGTTGAGGGTTTAAAGTTAAGAGTAGAGGATTGAGGGTACATAGGGTTTGGGGATTAGGGTTGAGAGTCCAATGTATAGGGTAGATGGTATAGGGGTTGAGGGATTATGGTTTAAGGGTTGAGGGATTAAGGTTCAAGAAGGTGTAGGGATTAGGGTGGAGAGTTGACTAATTGGGTTTAAGGGTTTAGGGATTAGGGTTGAGGGTAGAGGGTAGATGATTGAGGGTAGAGGGTAGAGGGTAGATGGTTTAAGGTTTGAGGGTTTAGGGTTTAGGTTTTAGGGTTTAGGGTTTAGGGTTGTGTGTTTAAGGGTTTATAGCTTAGATGGTTGATGGTAGAGGGTTTAAGGTTGAGGGTAGAGGATTGAGGGTATAGGGTTGGGGGATTAGGGTTGAGGGTCCAATGTATAGGGTATAGGGTATAGGGTATAGGGGTTGAGGGATTAGGGTTTAAGGGTTGAGGGATTAACGGTCAAGAGGGCTAAGGGATTAGGGTAGAGACTTTAATGAGTGGGTTTAAGGTTTGAGGGATTAGGGTTGAGGGTAGAGGGTAGAGTATTGAGGGTAGAGGGTAGAGGGTTTAGTGTTTAAGGGTTGAGGGTTTAAGGATTAAGGTAGAGAGTTTTCTTGGATTTAAGGGTTTAAGGGTTGAGGAGTTAGGGTTGAGGGATTATGGTTTAAGGTAGAGGTTATTGGGTTGAGGGTAGAGGGTAGAGGGTAGAGGGTAGAGGTTTTAAGGGTTTGGGGTTTAAGGGTTGAGGGTTGAGGGTTTAGGGTTTAGGGTTTAGGGTTGAGTGTTTAAGGTTTTAAGGATTGAGGGTTTAGGGTTGAGGGATTAGGGTAGAGAGGGAGGGATGGATGGATAGAGAGATGGAGGGGTAAATGAGATAGAGAAAATGATAGAAGAGGACAAAGATATATGAGGGTTGAGAATTAAGGGTATAGGGTTGATGACCTATAGGGTTGAGGAATTAGGCTATTGGTTTGAGGGATTAGGGTTGAGGATACAAATGGTTGAAGGATTGGGGTTGAGAGTCCTATGTATAGGGTGAGTGAGTGAGAGAGATAATTGAGGGTATATGGTTGAGGAGCTATAGGGTTGATGATTTAGGGTATCAGGTCAAGGGTAGAGGGTAGAGGGTTTAAGGGTTTAGGGTGTAAGGGTTTAGGGTTGATGGTTTAGGGTTGAGGGTAGAGGGTTTAGGGTTTAGGGTAATGGTTTGAGGGTACATAGTTGAATATTTAGGGTTGAGGATCCAATATATAGGGTACATGGTATACGGGTCGAGGGTTGAGGGATTAAGGGTTGAGGGTTGAAAATTGAGGGTTCAGGGTTTAATGTATAGGGAAGAGGGTAAAGGGTAGAGGGTTTAAGGGTTTAGGGTTGAAGAGTTGAGGGTTGAGGGTTGAGGTATATGGTTGAGGGTGAAATTGGCAACCTAACTTAGCTTGTTTGATAAAAATCACCGAGAGATCCCATTCCTATACCCATTTTGTCAAATAGGCCAAGTTAGGTTGCCAATTTTACCCACTAGCTTGTCAATTCGATGAAATTGACAATGTAGTTTCTTGTTTGAAAAAATGGGTCCAAGAAATGGGGTCTCTTGGTGATGTGAATCACTGGGAGACCCCATTTATTGGACCCATTTTTTCAAAAAGGCCATGTTAGGATGCCAGTTTAATCCACTAGCTTGTCAATTTAGTGAATTTGGCAATTTAGTGGCCTGTTTGAAAAATGGGGTCCAAGAAATGGGGTATCTTGGTGATTTACATCAGTATATCACTGTGATACCCCATTTCTTAGACACATTTTTTCATATAGGCTAGGTTAGGATGCCAATTTCACCCACTAGCTTGCCAATTTCACCCACTATCTTGTCAATTCGATGAAATTGGCAATGTAGTATCCTATTTGAAAACATGGATCCAAGAAATGGAGTCTCCTGGTGATTTATATCATTGGGAGACCCCATTTCTTGGACCCATTTTTTCAAACAAGCCAAGTTAGGATGCCAATTTCACCCACTAGCTTGTCAATTTAGTGAAATTGACAATATAGTGGCATGATTGAATGACCCCATTTCTTGGACATATTTTTTCAAATATGCCACTACATTGCCAATTTCATTGAATTGGCAAGATAGTGGGTGCAATTGGCAACCTAGTGGGCCCACTAGTTTGCCAATTCAGTGAAATTGGCAACCTAACTTGAGAGGGATAGGAGTGAGCGAGAGAGAGATAATTGAGAGAGGGAGAGGGGTAATTGTTGAGGTTAGAGGGGAGAGGGGAGAGAGATGGGAGTGAGTGAAAGAGAGAGTTGAGAGGGGAACAAGCTTTTGAAAAATTCAAATTTTTGAGGAGTTTGAAGAAATAAGAAGAAAAGGCTACATAATTGGGTAGAACTCCTCCATTTGAAACTCTAGTTTTTTAGGTATGTGAAGTCTTTACTCATTTTATTTTATTCTATTATGGCTTGCTTTCATTTTTGGTATTTTATATATTCCATGTTGATCATTGTTTGTTTTTCATTATAACCTTAGGTTGTTAATGAACATTTTAAATTACACAATTCTATACACTTTCCAATTACTTTTTTAAACCACATCTCTTTGAGGCATTGTGTTATTTAACAATTGACTTACCTTGTGTATGTTTCCACATTTTGGATACACATATATATGACATAAGTTTTAAGGAAGTAAAATAAAACATAATTTCTCAATCCTTTATTATGGATGTGCATACCACTCTCCAAAGATTTCATTTAGGTTTTTTGTCAAATAGTTATACCAAGTAGTGGATTTCCTTGTTTATGCAAATTTTCCATACATGTCTCTAAAAAATTAGAATATACTCCTCCCACATTGATATATCTTTGAAACTAATTTGGTTTTCATCTCTATTTCTAAATTGAACTCATCACTAAACCTACCTCATCACTTATGTTGTGATATATTTTAAATGTTTCCTTGATTAGTCTACCTACAAGGGATTCTAACCCTTCTCTCCACTGTTTCAAGACTCTTTATTCTAGGCTAAGTTAGCAACATGGGGAAAGGTTCATTATATCTTGAAATCATTTGAATTGATTGATAATAATGTTTTCATATAAATGTATGTAAAATGTGGTAGCATTGAAAAGCTAGTGAGCTTGGCAAGATAGTGAGCTCACTCACTAGCTTGCTAATGTGGTAGGGTTGTGAAGGTAGGGGAAGCATGTGCCTCATAGAAATGGGGACTCATGGTGATATACATCACCATGAGTCCCCAATTCTAAGGCATACACTACCCCTACCATGGCAACCCTACCGCATTGGCAAGCTAGTGAGTGAGCTAGCTTGCCAATGTGGTAGGGTTGAGAAGGTAGGGGCAATGTATGCCTCATAGAAATGGGGTCTCATGGTGATATACTCATCACCATGCAACCCCATTTCTATGAGGCATACACTTCCCTTACCATCTATATGACCATGAGACCCCATTTCTATGAGGCATACATTGCCTCTACCTTCTCAACCCTATCACATTGGAAACCTAGTGAGTGAGCTAGCTTGCCAATGCTCCACTAGCTTGCTAATGTGGTAGGGTTGAGAAGGTAGGGGCAGTGTATGTCTCATATAAATAGGGTCTCATGGTGATGAGTATATCACTGTGAGACCCCATTTCTCATGATGGTATACTTATCACCATGAGACCCTATTTCTATGAGGCATATGTTGCCCCTACCTTCTCAACCCTACCACATTGGCAAGCTAGTGAGTGAGCTCACTAACCTAATAATGTAGTAGGGTTGAGAAGGTAGGGGAACCATATTCCTCATAGAAATGGGGTCTCACGATCACCATGAGACCTCATTTCTATGAGGCATACACTGCCCCTACCCTCTAAACCATACCGTATTGGCAAGCTAGTGAGTGAGACCCCAATGGAGTAAGGTTGAGAAGGTAGGGATAACATATACCTTAGAGAAATGGGGTCTCATGGTGATATAGGGGAAGCATATACATCATAGAAATGGGTTATCACCATAGGAATATGCTTCCCCTACCTTCTCAACCCTACCACATTGGAAAGCTATAGAGTGAGCTAGCTTGCCAATGTTCCGCTATCTTGCCAATGTGGTATGGTTGAGAAGGTAGGGGTAGCGTATTCATCATAGAAATTGGTTCTCATGGTGATGAGTATATCATCGTGAGAACCAATTTGTATGAGGCATATGCTACCCCTACCTTCTCAACCCTATCACATTGGCATGCTAGTGAGTGAGCAAGCTTGCCAATGCTCCACTAGCTTTCTAATGTGGTAGGGTTGTGACCCAGAGTAGGGAGAAAAACCTCAAAACAACACAATTCAAACCAAATCCAAAATTATTCAATTTATAAAACCCTAACTTGACCTTATTTCATCATACCTTCAAGTTTGTCTTGTAGCATTGCAAACAAAAAAAATTATTCACAACTTTCAAAAGAAATTCCAAACCCATAAAAGAATGGGAATTTCAGATACCCATTAAGGCATATTTTATCATATCTTAAAATATCCTAGGATCACTTTGGACCATCAACCCCAAATCATTGTTGCTACGCTGCCTCAAGGCCAAATTAGGCCAGTTTTGCAAAAGACATACTATGTAACCTCCACCCCAATCACAAAAATTCATTCCTAGACCTCAACCCAACACCAAATACATTAAATAAAAAAAACATTAACCAGAGAAATGCCTACCAGTTCCACAAACCACTAAACCCTTATTTTAGGCCTATTTAGGCTTGTAGAATGAGATTTTATAGAAACTCTATTCTCTAAACCTCCAACCACTTTGTGAACACTTCAAACACATCATTTAAGGTCTTCCTATGCTATTTCAACCATCTTCCATCCTTTAACAATGAAATTTCATCAAACTTCTATTCTTTGCCACCATTTTGGCTCAAAACTTGACTGTAAACACCAAACGAATCATTCCAAATTCTATAAAACTACCCTCCCTGGTCCAAAAAACCACTTAAAAACAACATCCTACATCTAACCATGCCATTCCACCAAGTTATTTCAATTCTCACTAGGTGGAATGGCCTAAAAACCTATTTTGTTACACCAAACCCTCTAAACAGGGTTTATAGACTCATTCCCAAAAATATTGCAATAAAAATCTTATAACTTGATGAATTAAACCCCCAAAAAAACTATAACTCTTTTAATTCATGTCCCCACAATATTCAAAAAAATTTAGAGAAAAGAACTCAGTACGAACCCGTATAGAGGTCTGCAACAACAAATTACCAATAAAAGGCAAGGAAAAATAGTGTTTTGTTATTGTTTATACTTTAAATACAATAATTCCAACCTTGCTTAAAAAATTTTAAGGAGTTTTAAAACTTGAGACTATCTTGGAATCATGGCATGCCACATTACCACATTTATTTAAGGCATTCTATCGAAAAAATTCATGTGACCTTTGTCTATGCTAGAAATACTCTTCTATAGGATGATTGTAAGTATTTTTAATGAAGCCTTGAATGAAATATATTTCATTTATTTGAATGTATACATTTTTGAGGAAATAATATTTGTCTCATTACCATGTTATAGGTAAGATTATACACCATGTCGAATAAATGAAGAAGGAATAAACTAATAGAAGAAGAGTATGAAACCAAAAAATAAAAGGATAGAGAATGGATGGTGACATATTGTGAAAAGAAGAAATTAGATACGATTAACAAAAACAAGCCAATTGAAGAGGAGCCTCAAACATCAAAAAGAGAACATGAATTGGTAGCACAAAGGGCATGAATGTGAAATAATTTTTGTAAGACAGATTCATATACCATAGTTGTAGACACAACCTCTACCACAAGTGAATACTAAGGGACACCACTAAGCACAATCGAATATGGAGGGACACCATCTACCGTAAGTGAATATGGAGGGATAACATCTATTGCAAGTGAATAAAGTTGGACACCATCCACCACATCACAAGTGGAGAGTACATCATCACTCAAATTTGATGAAGAATGTATGCCATCATCCCCACCAGAACCTCAAGGTATGTCTTCTACTCCACCCTCGATCAAAGGTATGCAATCTATCCCACCTCAATTAAATGTTGATGAAACTCCTAATTTTGAGATGTATGTATCTAAGAGAAAACCACCTAAAATTTTACGTAGAAAGATAAAGTATTTGATTAATATCGATGAGGATATTTTGCAGCACATGGAAGGTAAGATTCCAACATGCACTTGTAGAAGATATGCTAATAACATTTGGAAAATTTTCTTTGAAAAGATAAATGAGATCGCAAGATGTCAAATATTTGTTGAAATGATGTGGGGTATAAAGTGTAGAAACATCGGGAAGACTCTTGGGTTGAAAACATCGAATGCATCAAGTGAAAACACTATTGTGAAGAATCTAATGGATTCTTATGAGAGTAAGGGTAAGACCTCACACTCAATGGATAGTAATGTCACCTGACATGTCATGGAATCGAATTTGGTAAGTATTCAAACAAAGAGATCTCATATCATTAGAAAGATGAGTGAACAAATTAGAATTAGTAGAAAAACATTATCAATAGTCGTTCAAAGGTGGCAAATAATTGAGGGCACTGATTCAAATGAATTATGGGCATTCTCAGGGAGACTGCCACAAAAAAGATAAAAAATTGTTGAAGCATTAAGAACACTAATTGAAGAGTATTGGAAGAATAAAACAAGGCCATCTATGAATCAAAGGGATGTGGTAAGAAGCATAATAGGTAATCGGAACCGTGAGCCACATCCAAAGCATTTTTTGGATATGACTCAAACCCATTTTTTTTGTAAATTTCAATAGGATTATCCTCAAATTAGTATTTGTCAAAGATATTTTGAAATGCGTGAACCTTTTTTATGTCAAGATAAATCACATATGCACTACTTGTTGTTGGAGACTACATATTGAATTCTCTAACCATTATGATGTTTATCATTCTATATGTTTAGATTTGCATACTAATGATGTTTTACAAGATTCTAGCATAGAAGCCCCACCAAAATCATAAAGAGAGTTCTTATCAAAAAAATTATGTGAAATGGAGAATGGCCAAATATTCTATAGGACAAAATTCTTGGATGGTTCATGCGAGCATTATAGTGGCTTGCAATGTATGCTAGTATGTCAACATATGGAAAGAACAAATGAGGTGGGACAAAAACTAGTAGAGTTCAGGCAGTATAAAATAGTGGCATACGTTACAAAAGATGGGCCTTAAGAAAAAAGGTGTGATTTGGTTATTCAAAATATTATAGTGTATCAGTTTATGTCCATGTTTCATGAAAATATAGTGTATGAGTATGCAAGGAATACCTATAGAGCCTGATGGATAGACATGCAATCAAGTGAGCTACACTCTTTCCTTAGTTCAGATGAAAGTTCATGGAGTATCAATACATGAAAGATGGCATGCTTTTATTATTCATGTAAAATGCAAGCATAGAATGATTGTGAGTCAAGGGAGTGTGTTGACAAATGGTTGACAAGTTATCTTAGCCCACTTCACACATTGCGCCCTCCGACGACATTGGAACTAACACAAATGAAATCATTAGTTGACTTTGATCACGTATCAAATCTAGTTCAACCAAGTAATATATCTACTTGCTTATTTTTTGAAATTCCTATTGTTATCTTAGTTTGTAGTGTATTCGTAATGTTGACTAATTCAAGAGATTTGCTACACATATCAATGCAGGGAATGTTTATGTAGTTATTGCAGATGAAGACAATGAACAAGGAACAAACTATTACTTGTCTCATTGTGTTGAGGAAAAAAATAATTTGGAGGCCCCAGTTATAGATGGAGTATACATCGAATACCCTACAAGCTCAGTTGTTGTTACTAGAATGTGGGTTAGAAGGTACTAACATAAGAGTGTTAAAAATTGGCTATTTCAAGACTATTGTGCCTATAGCACACACGCCCCATTCAGAATGTGGACCCTCTCTTTTCCCTTGAGCCAGGGTGATTTTTATTTGCCTCATTTTGTGTGCCCCTATTTTTGAGTCCTAGGTGGTCAAGGAGTCCTAAAATTATCATCTTTAGTTGACTAAGTTTCCCCCTCTTTAAATTTTCATATCTTGTGTTCCCTCATAAACTACTTGGCAATTTTCCCTTTGCAGTTTGGGCTAGTTTCCTCCAAGCCTTGTGGATCATCCCCTATAGGTTTCCCTCTATGGAATTTTTCCTTGCATTCATTGTTTGTGGACTCCAAACCCTGGACGTCTACCAGCCCTACGGGTTCCACCGCTCCCTTCACTGTTAGGTCACCAATTTTGTGAACAACTAAACACTGATGACTTTTCGCCCTATAGGCGATGCCTTTCCAGTTGTTGTTTCGGTTGAAGTGACATCTCACTGACCCAATTTTCCACCGTATGAAAATTTAATGAGGGAATTTAATGTCTTAAAAATTATAAATTGCAACACCTACCTGTGATTTTCATGAACATTCCTTACCAGAAGTGTCAGAGCAACCTAGTCACCGCTGCCTTTGCGCCTGCCGAGATCCAAGGAGGTTCCTTGTGCATTCCTGGCTACTTTTCCTTTAGGTTCTTGTGGTAGGGTTTCCCTTTTTTCCCCTGTGCTTATTTTTCATTATGTTTAGAAAATTGTTAGATTTTAAAGGATAGAAAATGTTAAATCTTAGTAAATTGGTCCCTTGTGCAAAAAACCCATGTCACCAAAATTGCTAAACCTGAAAAACTCCACCCAAAATATTCACATGGAACTTCACTTTCTAGCCACCATTCTTCTTATAGAGTCGTGGGCTCTTTGCGGCACACATGGCCCTCTTCACCATCAAGTGCTTCACACTTAAAACTTTGTGAACTTTTCTTGACCATCTTTTGTCATCCGTAGACCCGCCCTTGCGAGGTGTCACATGTGGGGAGCTGTTGGTTCCCTTCCATTTGTGAATGGCTAAGACTTTACCACCTTCCGCTTTACGAAACCCAAAATTTTGTTCACCCCTCTACTGTCGAAAGTTGCTAATTTTGAATGAGGTCATCATTTTCCCTTTCAAGTTGTGACTTGTGGGAAGTCGTTCCTTCCACACTACCTTTTGATAACCAACTATTCACTACCTCCCATTGGTCAGAACCCGACATCCTATCTGCCTTGTGCCCAATAAAGTGCCTAAGTCTGAGTGAAAACCTGACATCACCCTTACGGTCTGTACCTTGCGGACACCATCCCATCACCGCCATCTCTTGATGGCCATCACGTGGCATCCTTTTGCCTCCTAGATTTTGAAGTTTCTATGTCTATCTGGTTTGCGTATCCGAAATTGGCTAAGTCAAGAACTCTCATGGGTCTTTGCTTATCGTCTTCCCTCTATGACTCATCGTCCATCACTTGCCACTCCTTAATGGTGAAGGCCATTTGTGTCCTAGCATTGTGGAGTCCTTCGTCCTCCTCGCTGTTGAAACACCGAAATGAAACACGATGTAAAACTGATGTTCTATGCCCTTTGCGAACCTAATGGTGTGGGTCATTACCTACGGTTGGCCGTCACGAACATCCTTTGTGTCATGTCCTCCTACAGATTTTCTCCCACCAACCCTGCCAAGTGCTAGACATACGAAACCCTCCTCGAACGTCTGTTCCTCTTGTAGGTCTTGTTGGGTCTCAAAAACACAAGTTTGAACCACGAGAGGTTGCCAAGATCTCACAACGCTTTTGGTCAACGTACAAGGCCAATTGATGCAATTGAACCTTCTTCTCTTTAGGTTTTGCTAGACCAAGGTGGGTGAACCTATGTGAATGATGCAGATTGAAAAGTATTTCCTGGTTAAGTAATCTACCCACAATGGCAAGTGGAAGTGAATTGATCAAAACCACTACAACTAATCCTACTCCTACTGCACAAATGGAAGGATATTGAATAAGTTGTTTGTTTATGAATTAATTCTCTGGGTTGTGGCAGATCAGTGCCTTCTGTCCACATGGGTAATGGAGTTAAAATTAAGAATTACGTGTGTATTTCCCTTTCTATCTAAATTCAATTTGCTAGGCACTTTGAAAATGAAATTCTAATGAATGGCATACAACTTCATTTATTTATGTCTCACACAAATAGTGCTGGAATGTTTTCCTACCAAGTTCTTCTTCAACAATCCAAAATAAATCCTAAGACCACTATGATTTATTAAAAGAATTTAATTTTGACATGCAGACACCAATTAATGAAATCACACAAAGTGAAAAACTACACCTTGATAAACCAAACACATGCTTGAAATATTGGTTTAAATGATCAGAGGACTGCAAGTTGGAAATACAAGATAGGAAATATAAATACTTATAACACAACAATTGAACACATAATGGAATTCACCAGTTTAAAATATTAATCTCCATTGCATTGTTTCAGGAAAGGCTCTGTCCATTTTACATTCCCCCAAACTAAGAATCTCCTGTACTCTAATTGATTTTCAAATATTTGTACAATACATGCCAAGTGTTGTGACCCTTGATTTTCTATTACAACCGTTCGAATTCTTTCAGAAAGATTAAAATATTTAATTATATTGCCTCTTGGCAAATTAAATATTTTTTGCAATAGTTCTACCTTTCAATTTTTTCTTTAATATTCTATCACTCTGTGCATTTCACTTTATTGGATGCCGCGAAGTCTTCATTCCTGCTTACCACTCTATCGTGATCAACTTGTTGACCAACCGTGATATCGTGGTGAGACTATCATGGTCTCTTCTTCACATTTACCGCATTACTGCAGTCTTCATTCTACCCCCTGGCGGTATAGCGGTGACCATCCTCAAACCATCTTCCTTGCTGTCGCTTCAATTCACCGTGTTACCGTGGTGTCTCTTTCCATCTCGAGCGGTGCCGTAGTGACCTCTTTGCTAACCGCTAATTGTTCTCCCTTCATCTATCGCAATCACTGTTAATTGCTTCCTCCATGCACTCACTAACTATCTTTGTCAGCCGTTACCTACCCACCATGGCCATCCCGGTCTGTGGTTTGACCGTGTGCGGTACCGTGGTGAAACTGTTACGGTCCGCTATGTTCACCATCCACTGCTAACCAGCCAGCCATTGCATTACCATAGTCTATGTTTTAACCATGTGTGGTGGCATGATAAACACCTTCTGCCTATTGTGTCGGTTATCTCACCATCACTACGATATTGCGGTCAATGAATTGACCGCGTGCACTGTGGCAGTAAACACATAGTGTCCTCTCCTTAGCCGCCACCACTATACCGCGATCTCATTATGGGAGGTCACGGTAAACACATAGTGCCTACTCCTTAGCCGCCACCACTATACCATGATCTCATTATCGGAGGTCTCAGTAAAGCGGTAAGTGATATAAAAATAAATATAAAGGCAATGGTAAAGGTTATAAGCATATTTTAAAAGGTAGTGAATGATTTTTTTATGAAAATATATGAAAATGATGGATTAAAATGGAGAAAAACTTAGGATTTTTTTTGGAATTTTTGGGTTCTAATAGTGGCTCCTATTGGGGATGAGTCTTTTTGAAAATCACTGCAAGAATCGAGAATATCTATTGGGAGATCAGACCAAGCAAATGATGAAAAAATGAAAGCCATGGCAGATGGAGGGAAAGAACAAAAGGACATGAAAGATGGAGAAAATGGAGAATGGAAAACCCTAAACTACTGTACATGGAAATAAAACCATTGTTTTCAATAAGGGAACCTCTGGAAATTTCCATGTACTAGAAAATCCAGACCCTACTTAAACTATTGTGCATGGAAAATAATGTTTAAAGAGGCTTTGCTAAGAATTGTCCATGCACTAGAAATCCTTAATCCTCTGTACCTGCTCTGGTTTAAAATTCAAACCATAAAGGATGGCCCCAGGCCACCCAAAAGCAAAACCTGCACTTTCCTCTTTCATAGACCTTATTTTGAATAGAGCTCATTGGGTTTCTTTTGAAACTCTCCATTCCACCTACCCTGCAACATGCACTATCATTGAAAACCTTCAGAAAATCATTGTATTCAATCTGATTCATATTCATCTCATCAATCTGTATTTCATTATTCTTACTATCATATGAAAAATATTTGTCATCTTTAGCATACAAAGTGTATCCAAATTCAACAAAACATTCATAGGCATGCTCACTGACATATGTTGTTGAATGTGCCTGAAACTGCACTGGGACCTGAAAATTTGAGTACTCCTTATGGCAACCAAAAATTTTTGTCTCATCAACATCTTTTGAAACAATCAAATCAAAATTATTTTCTATTTATTTTCTATCACCAGTTGTCATTGACACATACCTCTGATCCATACAATCATCCTCACACATACTTGAATCAAAAAATGTTGAACACTCATCATCATGCAAACCAACATATTTCTCTTGCAGGCAAAAATAATTTAAATCACATACCTCCCCTTGGACACAAATAGATTCATGATCATCTTCAAAAATTTCATCACTATGAGAAATGCTCATGGAGTCATATGAATTGTTGCACACAGTATCTTCACTATCAAATCATATATAGGATGGAACAAAAACTCTAGAATCATCTTTATGTGCATACTTTTGGTACTCAAGAGTTGGTAAATGTGAAACTTGCTCACTGCTGAGTGAACAGGTTTCTGCTTCCATATCTTCAATTATGTCTCCAACCTCTTGATAATCACCCTATTGTAGATCAACATCCATAACTTCATCCTTGCAATTTGAGTATTCAATGGATCCCTCATAATATAAACTGTCACAATATTTTATGCAAGAGATATTCTCCTTGTCTTCATTGTTGGAAGGCATGATATCTTCTTCAATTTCAGCTCCTGAAACATTTCCGATGTACTCTCCAGATGGTGTGTCCCTATCATCTTCCAAATCAGTATCCATGTACATTGTCCCAAGCATGGAATCAATAAATTTATTTGCTACATCCAAGGCATCCTTCTTTGATGATTTTGGCCAATAAACCGATTTAGACTTTGATTCTCTTAGAAGTTGTGCAACAAATGTGGATCTTGTAGGCCTATGATGAGGAGGTAATTGCATACAAATTTCTACCATCCTATTGTATAAAGAACTCACAGATTCTTCCTTATATGTCCTTATGTCAAAAATGGCATTGAAAAGACTTTTGTTTCTTTCTTGAATTTGAAAATACTCATCAAAAGTGTTATGATGCGCATAGAGAACATTACCTTTATCACCAAAATTCTCAATTGCATCATGTGGTATTTGTGGTTTCCAAGATCTCTTGGCACTTGTGTCTTCATTCTCACTGTATGATGGCCTATTTGGTGATGTATTTTGAGCACCCTTGACTCCTAATTGCAGCAATTGTTGGTTCACTTGTAGCATCTGTTGGTCCAATTACAGCCTTTGTTGCCTCAATTCCTTCAACTCTCTTATTGACTGATGTCTTATTTTTGCTTCTACCATCTTGATAAAATGTTACTACTTCACAACACCCATGCATTATTTATTAGATAAAACAGAGTCGCCACGTACTTTTCCAAAAGTAGGAAAATGAAAAAGATTGTTTTGGTTTGCCCCAGCGGAATCTCCAAAAATGTAAAACTTTACTGACTCTATAAATGGAAAGGCTGAAACCTTTCTCGAATGTGTTCCCAGCAGAGTCACCAAACTATTGTGTGTGACTCAGATGGGGAGCTACAAATTACACAATTGTGATTCTTTGATTGAAGACCAATTTTGAAAAACTATATGACTCTATAAATGGAAAGGCTGGAACCAAATTTTTTGATGTTTGTTCCCAGTGGAGTCACCAAACTATTGGGTCTCAAAAATGCAGGTTTGAACCATGAGAGGCTATTGAGCTCTCACAATGCTTTTGGTCAACGTACAAGGCCAATTGATGCAATTGAACCTTCTTCTCTTTAGGTTCTGCTATACCAAGGTGGGTGAACCTATGTGAATGGTGCAAATTGAAAAGTATTTCCTGGCTAAGTAATCTACCCACAATGGCAAGTGGAAGTGAATAGATCAAAACCACTACAACTAATCCTACTCCTACTGCACAAATGGAAGGATATTGAATAATTTGTTTTTTTATGAATTAATTCTTCGGGTTGTGGTAGATCAGTGGCTTCTGTCCACATGGGTAATGGAGTCAAAATTAAGAATTACGAGTGTATTTCCCTTTCTATCTAAATTCAAGTTGCTAGGCACTTTGAAAATGAAATTCTAATGATTGGCATACAACTTTATTTATTTATGTCTCGCACAAATAGTGTTGGAATGTTTTCCTACCAAGTTCTTCTTCAACAATCCAAAATAAATCCTAAGACCACTATGATTTATTAAAAGAATTTAATTTTGACATGCAGACACCAATTAATGAAACCACACAAAGTGAAAAATTACACCTTGATAAACCAAACACATGCTTGACATATTGTTTTAAATGATCAGAGGACTACAAGTTGGAAATACAAGATAGGAAACATAAATAATTATAACACAACAATTGAACACAAAATGGAATTCACCAGTTTAAAATATTAATCTCCATTGCATTGTTTTAGGAAAGGCTCTGTCCATTTTCCATTCCCCCAGACTGAGAATCTCCTATACTCTAACTGATTTTTATATATTTGTACAATACTGCCTGTCTAGAATATATAAAACCTACTGCAGGGCCTTCCAGAGAATCTATTGAGAAAGATAAATGAAATAAAGTAGCCAGAGTACCTCAAGGTAAAGAGGATAAAGATCTACTGAGATACAAGCTCCAAGGGGAACCCCTCAACTCTAAGGTCATGAATGATTGGAAAGAAATATTAGATACTAATTTGGGACACATTGAGATTGATGAATTCAAGCAAAGGGTTTGAATTAGAAGCAGTGGATTGGCTAAGGTTGCTGGATTCCCACCTACCCTCATAGCTCCTAAACTTGTAATTGCCTATAGGGAGGCATATCGGGAAGACAAAAAAATAATAGTAGACAGGGATGGTAATGTATTGGTTGATCTGTTCACCAAGTCAATAGGGAAGACCTTTCACACACCTACCTTCAAAGAGATAGAAGAGACACCCAAATAATACGGTAAGCATATGTGGTATTTTGATCCCCTCAGGTGTAAGAATCTCATCAATCAATATTGGCTAAAGGAAAAGAGGGGTAGCGTTAACAAAGTTACCCAAGAACTATACAAGAGTGATTTCTATGAGGATTACCATGACTTGGTAACCCTATTGAGTAGAGCTATGGGCCTTTCAACTGTAGCCTTCTTCCAAGAATGGATGCTCTACTTTGTAGAAGAAATAATCCGAGGGGACACCAAATTGTATGGGGCAGAAATGATTAGTAATTTCTTGCACAAGAAATTTTTGGCCGTGAAGAAGACTTCAAAATTTTATATGACATCATACCTGGTGTATTTTCTCACCGAGCATGCTTAATACAAGGGAATCTTTGTGGCACCAAATCCAACCCTAGACTAGGAATTGAAGGTCTATGACAAGTACCCACAACTCCAATACAATAATTTCAAGGACTACTGTAGAGTCAATGACGCCTTCATAGGCCATAGTATCAAAATGCTTGGGGGTAACTTTGAAAGAAGGGTCTCACATAGTGCTAACTCTTTCATCTGTCAGTTCAGCTTTTTGTTCATACAATTTCCAAAGCTTACCTACATTCAAGCCGAGGGTTTCTTAAAGAAACCATATTAGTTGCCCTGATACCTAAATAAATGGATGATACTACTTGAACTCTCTTGAAAGCTACATCGAGCACACACCCTCCTAAGTGACAAACATAGGGCAGGGATTCCTTATCCCCTCTCCTTCACCCAGGGAATGTATGAACTCCACACATCCCAGTGTGTAGAGTATTTTGATAAGGAGTTGAATGAATATAACCTGGAGCTCTACATCACCTGACCTTAGATGGATCCCTATGACAAGCTCAAGAATATAGATGGGATTGAATATGCCCACCTACATAATGTTCAAGACTTTTGGGCCAACTACGAGGATGACAATGAGGTTCATATGCATAAATACATGCGCATGATGACGCACTTTGTCAAGATAGTGAAATTGTTCTCGATGTAGGAACAAATAGTTGAAGAAGAAATCACGGTAGTAGATCCAAGATATGATGATGTTGCCAAACTACCACTACCATTAATTGATTGGAGCGAAGAAGAGGTCAATGACCTTGACATTTTGATGAAGCCTATTGAGGTAAGGACAAAACAATGGATTGATGGGAAGATTTCTTAATCAAAACTATAGGGAGTAACCCTAACATATGAGGAACTTAAAGATACAATGGAAAGTGAGACTGAAAGTTCCTTTTCCGATTCTACCCCAACTAGAGATACTTCGATGGGTATGTGCAGGATCATCATGGAAAAAATAGGCCCTTAAGTGGCGATAAAATTTCAGAAAAATCAGTGTTAGGCAACTTGATGTAAAAATTTGAATAAGTTATCTATATTATTTCAAACATATGTAAGAATAGAATCTGTAGAAAATTGAATATAGTTTCTAAACTACTAGGTTTATTTTTTTATTTTTTAAATCTATTTGGTGAAAATTTGAAATTTCAATGCAGTAGTACTTAAATTTCAGGGGAAAAATGAGAAGTAGGTGTCTGTCTGACCACCCTAACCACAATAAAATAATTTTTTTTTTAATAATATTTTAGATATAAGTAGAGGACTCATGTTCCGATGTGATGCATAATTTTTGAAATTTTTTTACAAGTAAATAATTAATTATGAATTTTTTATTACAAATTTTTAAAAATATAAAAACTTGTATGTCTAACCACTTTAACTTGGTAAAAACTTCATGAAATTCAAATTTTTTTTAATCCTGTAGTATGCTAAGCATAGAAAGTGACACATGTTTTAGATTCAAAAAATATGATACTGTTTGAAAGCTATAGATTTTTTTCAGTCAGCTTATCGATCAGGACTTTGGTCATAATTTAAATAGAAAATGAATAATAATAATTTATTAAATTCAAAGTAAAGCATAATTTATATGGGTGCAAAGCTGAGAATCTCTTTTAAAAACCCTTTTCGTTTCATCAATTTTGGGAAAAAATATTCATTAGCCACATGGGCCATCATATTGCTTACATATTGCCACTTTTTGGTCCATCATGGTCCTGCACATACCCCAAAATATCCTCCCAATACATGATCCAAGAAGAGAAAGGAAACAAATGAACATCAACCTAAATCTAAGGTGTATTCAAGGAAAGATTCAGAAGTTGAAACTTGAAAAAAATCAAAGAAATTAGGCAGTTTCGCAAGAATTCCCATCATTTAGGAGGACTTGCTCCATGAAGGAGAGGAACAAGTGGTTGAACCGCCAAAATATCCACCTAATACACTTGCTTCCTCATCCGCAATTTCTACTACCACTATCACTCCTCCACCTACTTTGGAGGTGATGGTTGCCACCTCTCCACTCGTGGTGGATAGTTTAGTTCACCTTGCCTCTACTTCTCCTATAGCTCTGGTTATAGCCATAGATTCCTCATCTGCCACTACTTCTCCACTCTCTTCCTCATCCATGTATCCATCATTGTCTCTTTTTCCTACCACTATAGCGAAAATGATGCCCACTCTCACACTTCTAGAAGCCTTTACCAAGTACATGAAAAATATTCCCTTGGAGTTTTTTGGAATGTTTGCAAACACTCTAGTGTAGGTCGCACTAGATTAGGCTATAACTAGCCTCCCTATCCCTCCTCCTCCAACTGAGCTACCTACAATGGAATTAATGATGCAAATATTTGAGGAGTTGGATAGGAAACAAAGAGAAGCATGCAGAAATATGAAGGAAGGGGTGGATGACTACCATGAGCATCCCTCGTATCAACATATTTTAATTGATGAAGTAATACATGAAGAGGAGGAAAGCCAATCCTTTGAAGAAGATGTTGAGGAGTGGGGCACAAATTATATTGTGGAGACTTTTGATCCTGAGCTCGAGGAGGAATTGGTCCAACAACTCAAGGATGTTGGAGAAGAAATTGAAAAAAAACCCTCTAATGAAGAAATGGAGGAAACGAAACCTCCAAAAGGGGAGAAATATCAAAGGCTCGAGCATAATTAAAAGATACCTCCTTCAGAAGAATGAGAGGAGGAGGAGAAAGAAAAGAAAGGACACAGGACTGAAGAAGAGGTGAAAACAAGAAATATCCCAAAAGTGGAATGCCATGAAGAGGATGGGCATGAACTAGAAAAGGAAGAAGAGAAAATATTTGAGGGGAAGGAAAACCACAAGGAACATACAACCACCAAGTCCCTGGAAAAGGAAGCAATATTCATCTAAGATTCAGATGAAGAAGGAGAAAATCCAAAGTAGGAAACTTCGGGTGGAAAGGAAATGAAAATCCAACACACCTGTGAGAAAGAAGGTGATCAAAAATCATTGAAAGGGGAAAATCAGATGCCCAAATGGCTTGAGAAGCAGTTAGAGAGGAAGACCCCAACCCTAATGAATCCAAAGGCAAGGCTAGAGGTCATCCTAGCTCAAGCCTAAATAAGTATGAAGAAGGTGAAGAAACCAAGGGTTAGATCTCATTTGACAATAGATGCATCTAGATCCAGGATAGTGCAAATAGCCACCCCAGTGATGGGAGACGAAGGGGTCGGTTATAATGTTTCTACCATTGATCTGGGGACAGCTACAAGAGAGCAGAAAAATGAACATCTTCAGGGATCCATCACCACCATCGTGCACCAAATGCATAAAGATAAGACCTCTAAGGAGGAATTAAAGGAACAAGTGGTGGATCTAACAACTTATATTCAACAATGTTTGTCAACTGAGGATATCCCCGCTATGTCGTCAACTACCCCATTGTTGCTATCTGGAGAGCATATCAACAAGTTAGAAAAGAGGAAGAATTAGACAAAGGCCACCGAAGATTGGTTCTGATGTATGATCTATAGTGGAAATATGGGCATTGGTCGCTCTGTTAGGACAATAAATAAGTTCTAGTATCTGCAAAAACAATTAGAAAGAACTGAAAAGAATTTTTAGTGCTTCATAGAGCTATATTAGATCACCTATCCCAAGCTTGAAACCATCCTTAAGATACCAAAGAAGTCATGGGAAAATGAGTTAGGTCTGGTAAAGTCCGACCAATGGCTTGTGGAAATATGGAAAATGAGCCTAGAATAGAGAAAAGAGGTATTGGAGTGGGTGCTCCATGAAGTAGGATTGGACCTCGATTGGGTAAAGAGATTAGAATGACATGTGAGGAGTACCTTAATTTAACAACAAATTTTGACATGCCTTCTGTTGAGATAGATCCAGAGAAGATAAAGCCTTACTTCTACAAGAAGATGGAAAATGGAATTGTTAATGCCCTCTCTCCAAATTTCATGGATTTTGATGTTCATGCCTTTGTCTAGTCAGTGCAAGTAATGTAGAATATAGCCAAATGCGATAAAGACTAGGATGTGCTCATTAGCCGATCAAAAATATTATCGTTTCAGATGATCCAATCAGACATAATGGAGTGGGGAAAGCTTCGAGCGATGACCAAAAAAATTGTGGAGTGTGCCACTTTGCAAAAGGAGGCTAGAAAGCCTATTATAGATGATGAATTCCTCACAGTGTAGCTATAGTAAACAACAATCAGCTAAAATAAAAAATGCTACAGTGTTGTTAACAAGGAGACAAAATAGGCTAAGGACAAAGATGTATTTTATATAGTGATGAATATTTGGGGGTAGGTGAAACCCTAATTTGTAGTGAATCTTGGCCACACAATGAGATTAAATATTATGCACTCATTTTTCTTTTGGAAAACTATAAATAGGGGGTCTCCTTGTTGGATTTCAGTTGTGACAGTGTTTGTCCTTGATGTCAAAGTCACAATTTTCATTTATTTTAGATCAGCTATTCATGTTCAACTATCTATTTTAGTCATTATTGATTTACAGATGCGCTTATGGTTTTAATTGTACCGACAGTGGTATCATGCAACAGGTTCAGGATATTTAGTTTGACGGGTTGGCCCTTCTTTATTCTATTCCACAAGGAATTCTTTAGCTTCATTTTTATCACATTATCACCTTGACATGTTCCTGAGGTATATTCTTTCAGTTGATATTTATTAGGTTGGAATTATTAGTTGACAAGGGAATTATGTTTCATATTGGTTTGATGTCATTTTTTGTCTAAGGCATATGTTCTTAACAATTTATATGGTCATTAAAAAGAGACTCCATTGCATGAGCCTAGACATCAGTATTGACATCTAAAGATGATTAAAGATCTAAAGGTGATCATTTTTTCAATGGGAAACTTGGTTTTGGAATCTTGTTTTATCACTTGTCAATTATAAATGTGTAAGTCAATTTAATGGATTATTTAAAAGTTACTATGAAGTGACATGGCATCAACAGTTTGGTATGAGTTTAATGTTTTTTATGTTGGCATATAAAATGACATTATACTTGTGTCATTGGCTTTTTTAACATTACTATGTGGGCATAGATTGGCTTCAAGAGGTGAACTAACCCTATCGAGTTTCTTTTGAACTCTAATGGTTTTGACTCAACAATATTTTTTCTTTTCTCTAAGGTATCGAGCTTTATAACAATGGTGAGTGACTTTGATTAAATTCAATTTGAAATTTCATTGGCCACTTCATTTCATCAAAGAATATGACTTTGACTAATTTGATAAATGGATTTTGACCTTGTGAAGAGGGCATCTTTAAATGACCTGACAACCATCATATATAATTATTCTTGTCAGTAGTTTGATTTTTTTGGACATGGATTAAAGTGTTTCAAGTGGTGATGTTAAATTGACAATAATCTAAGTGCTATTGTGTTGGCCTCCAAAATTCTTTGACAAAGGATTCTAAAATTCATTATTATGTTTTTTATTTATGACTTAAGTCCTTTTGGACTTCAAGTTTTATCTAGTTTTGAAAAGTCATCGAAATCCTTTGAATCGATTAAATGTTAGGGCAGACTCACTTTTTTGATCATCCTCTTGTTAAGGGTTGAAACCCTTACTTAAGCCATCGTCATGGAGTCTATGTAACTATTGTTTTTTTTGTTGGTTCAGTTGGTTGTAACAACATTGAAAGGAAGAAATCTTTGTGTTTAAACAATGAAGTGTATGGCTGCTAATTTTGATGTGTTTCATTGGTTGAAGGCTCAAAGAAGGAAGAAGATTCACTGTTTTCTCCACAGTTGGGTTGGTAAATCTGTCATAGCAGATTATCATGCTCTCTTTTCAGTTTTATTCATTATATTAGGTATTCCTAACATGCTTGATGATGTCTTCGAAGGAAAATTATCTTTTATCTTAGCTCAAATGTGAAAGGGTGAAAATGTTTTGGTGAATATTGAGTTAGTATTGTCATGTTGATTACGGAAACATTACTTTTCCCATCATGGGTATTCTAAAAAGTATTGTTTATTTTGGTATTGGGTTCGGTTACAACGCTTGACAGGAATTTGCAGTGATATTCTTTGGTGTTTCTCATCTTGAAAAGGTTATGTGGAACATAATTTATCTCTCTGATTTTTCCTCCACCTGTCATTAATTCTATTGGAGTTTCTTTTGCTATCATATGAGTGTGGGTATTTTTGTTCAATCAAATCACTTCGAAACTGAAAGTGATATTATTGGTGCAATTTTTTTTGTAGTCTTGTAACAACTGATACTACTAGTGCAGATTCCACCCTTCACGGCCTTTAAAGGGTTCTGAGTCATTTCCTTAAAATACACTTTCTATCTCTTTGACATTGTCAGAAGAAATCATTTTCTTGGTGCATACTTCACTGTATCTTTGGTATTCTTGGCATATAACTAATAGAATATTTTTCTTATCTATAAAACTCTATTGAAGGTTCAAAAAAAAAAGAGATACACTTTGTAATAGTGAGACTTTCAGTGATTGAACACAGTTTTGTATTGTCTATTCCTAAGAGACATTTTGAGATAACTCTGTAGTTGTAAATCTGAAACACAATGCAGAGTGTTAGGTGTTTCCTTTTGATATGTCTAGTATTTTGAGGGTTCAACAAAGAACCTTTAGGATATTAGGGGTATTGGAATGTAAAGATTTTTGAGTGAAAAAGAATTGAAATAGAGAAATCCTTTGATATTATTTATTATTTTGAAACAAAAGAGGGGTTGATGCTCCTTGAGATTGATGTTTCAAAATGAGGGGTTGGTGCTCCTTGAGTTGGTGCTTAGAAATTATCCTATAAGGCATTGTTTACAGTGGTTTGTAAATAAGAGCCTGAAAGGCAGCATTTTTAGGAGTGGTTTTTCTACCCCGGGAGGGTTTTTGCACTCGGAAAATCTTGTGTCTCTTTGTTCATTTATGGTTACACTGCTTTATTGTGTCAATTTTGTATCGTTTGTTTTTCAACTATTACATTTCTCATTTCAGTTTATGAATGATTGAATTCAATTCATGAATGAATTTATCATTGAAATATTGAGAGCAAATGTGTGCTATGGTTTAATTTTTGAATTTGGTAAAATATGTTAAGACACTAATTCACCCCCCCTCTTAGTGTAATTTTCACTCCAACAACTTGTATCAGAGCATAGGGTTCTCTGATAGGTATAACCACCTAGGATTGATTCTATTCTTGGAGTTTGTTAAAGATGTCTCAAGCTCATGAAGGCACATCTATGACTAGAGCTCCATTATTTGATGGAATTAATTATGTATATTGGAAAATAAAAATGGAAACATATATGTTTTCTATTGATCTCGATGTGTGGAGCATAGTATTAAATGGGTACAAAGTTCCAACCACATTACCCACAAGTACTGATGAAAAGAAAAAGTATGAAACTAAAGCTAGAGAAAAATATGCTCTCTTGTGTGCATTAACTAAAGATGTTTTTTATTGAAGTCATGCATTGCAAGTCTGCTCAAGAAATATGGGTTAAACTTGAAACATTTTATTAGGGAAATGAAAAAGTTAAACAATCAAAAGTCCTTACTCTAAACCATCAGTTTGAGGAAATGAAAATGAGGGATGATGAAAAGTGGCTGATTACTTCTTGAGAATTGATGAAGTTTTCAATGCTATGAAAGGGCTAGGAGAAGATGTAAAATAATTTGATGTAGTAACTAAGGTCATTAGAACCTTACTACCTAAATGTAAAGTTAAAGTTTCTACTCTTGAAGAAAAGAAACACTTTGACCAACTTACCTTAGATAGTTTACAAGGTACTCTAACTACCTATGAAATGAGAATCAGTAAAAAAAATTCAACTGGAAAATAAATTGCCTTTAACATTAAAAAGAAGGAAAAAGATGAGGATAGTGAGTCAAAATTTTCTGATTCTAAAGAATCCCATTTTGTTAGAAAGCTTAAAAAGGGATCTGAAAAATATAAGGGAAAACTTCCCTTTAAGTGTTTTAATTGTGGAAAAATAGGTCACTTTGTTGCAAAGTGCCCATATGGTGATCAAAATAGTGACAATGAGAAATCTGAAAAACAGCCTAAGGAAAAGGCCTATTAACCTAAACAAAAATTTAACTTCAAAAAGAAGAAGAGTCTGTTTAGTAAAGATGAAATAGACATTGAATCTGAAGATTCTTTAGTTGAAGAAGATGAAACATTATTCATGGCTAAAATCATTCAGCAAGAAGACACAAACAACAATGATATTGAAGATGGTGAAGTAGATCTAGAAGGTGAACTTAAATGTGCTTTAAAAGAGATTAGAAAACTCAAAAATAAAATTATTGCTCAAGAACAAAAAACTTCTCAAGAACAAACTTCAAATCAAGCAATAGTCTCTTTGAAGACTCGGCTTGATGAATCCAAGAGAGTTGAGGATTGTCTTCGTGTTGATATAAATTATAAAGATCAAGAAATACAAAGATTTAAACATGAAATTGTTGATCTTAGAAAGACCATTGAAATTATGAAAGTACTTTAAAATTGAATGGCAAACTGGTATTGGGTTTGAGAAGGGTGAATGTTGATGTTGCTAGAAAAAAAAATCGGAATCAAATAATATTAATTCTGATAAGAATCATGTTCATCCTTTTAGGAATAACAAAGCATCATACAGATTCAACCCTTTCTTTTATGGGTATTATTTTTTTTGTAACAAATTTGGTCATAAAGTGAGCTCTTGCAGGTTTATCAATTGTAGGATACCTGGGTTTGGTCATAAGCAATACCTTGGTTTTGCTAAATAGATCAGATGCTTTAAATGCAATACTTTGGGTCATTTGATTAAGCAGTGAAAATATTATCTACAAAATAAACAACAGAAAACCAAAATGGTTTGGAAGCCTAAGAATATCAAAAACATAGAGAAAACTATGTTAGTCCAAACTGATTTTCAATCCAAGAAAAAAGACTTATGGGTCCTAGATAGTGGTTGCTCTAACCACATCATAGGTGACAAGGATAAATTCTTCAAACTTGAAGATTATGCTAGTGGTTATGTAAATTTTGGTGATAACACTGGTATACAAATATAAGGTAAAGGTTCACTTCTTCTAAATGAGGACAATCATATCTACAATGTGTAATATGTGGAAGGTCTAAAGCACAATATTCTAAGTGTTAGTCAAATTTGTGATAGTGGCAATCATGTTATATTCACTTCACATGGATGTGAGATTAAAACAAGCTTGGAAAGGTTGTTGCAATTGGAAGAAGGACTAAAGGAGATGTTTAAAATCTTCTTGACACATATGGTAATGAAAATAATGAAGGTATGTGTCTAATGGTTCAAGTTGAAGAAAGTTCGGTGTGGCATAAGAGACTAGGACATATAAAGTTTGGAAATCTAGTGAGAATCAACAAAAACCAAAATGTTAGAGGTTTACCAGTCCTTAACAAACCAAAAACATTTGTGTGCAAAGAATGTTTAATTGGTAAATAAACTAGAGCCAATTTCAAATCAAAAGAACATTCTTCATCAAAACCTTTATAGCTAGTGCATACAGACTTGTGTGGACCAACTAGAACAAGATCTATTAATGGTGAAAAGTACTTTATGCTATTTTTGGATGATTATACTAGAATCGTTTGGGTCACATTTCTTAAAAACAAATCAGAAGCTTTTGAAAGGTTCAAAATATTTCATAAAATGGTTGAAAACGAATTAGATTTAAAGCTCAAATGTCTAAGATCTGATAAAGGAAGTGAGTTCACCTCTCAGGATTTTATTGATTATTGTGAATACCATGGTATTAAGAGGCAGTATGCTACCACTGAAACACCTCAACAAAATGGGGTAGTTGAACATAAAAATAGAATTGTAAAAGAAATGGCTAGAACAATGCTAGATGAGGCTAAGTTGCTTGATATGTATTGGAAAGAAGTTGTTCATACAACTATATAAATTTTGAATAGAGTACAACTTAGGGTGAAATCTAAATACGCCCCCTATGAACTATGGTATGGAAAAATAACTTATGTGAAGCATTTTTGGAAGCAAATGTTTTATCAGGAAAGATGATGATCATCTTGGAAGCTTTCAATAAAAGTGTGATGAGGATATCTTTTCGGGATACTCTACTAATAGTAAAGCCTATAAATGTCTTGACAAAAGGCTTAATAAGATTTTTGAAGTAGTTAATGTCAAATTTAATGAAAGACTACATTTAGATGTTGAACCTATGCAGGATGATGAGGAAGAAGAATTTGAACTTGAAATAAATTCAGAAGGATTTGAAATAGGAAAGCCTAATGTTGAATCAACAAGTCCTAAAATTGTTGAAAAAAGTCCTAAAAATGATGAAAGAAGTCCTGAAAACTATGTGTCAAAAAATCCCTCAAAATCCCTTTCTAGATACCATCTTAAAGATCATACTATTGGGGATAAATATGCAGGAGTTCAAACAAGAAGAAAGACTGCAAAATATGATGAAAAATCTCAAATAGTTGAGCTTACAAATTTCTATGACACTGTTTGAGCCTAAAAATAATGATGAAGCTCTCACAGATGAATGTTGGCTAATTTATATTTAGGAATAAATTGATCAAACTAAGAAAAATTAGACTTGGGAGTTAGTCCCAAGACCTAATGACAAGAATGTCATAGGTGGAAAATGAATTTTCAGAAATAAACTTGATGCAAAAAAATTTACACAGTACAAGCCAGAAAAAATGCTCTCTTAATGGCAATGTTGTTTGTAACAAGGCAAGGTATGTATGCAAAGGGTATGCTCAACAAGAAGGTATTTATTTTGGTGAAAATTTTGCACCTGTTGCTAGACTTGAATCTATTAGAATATTCTTGGCTTATTCTTTCTTCAAAAACTTCACTGTTTATCAAATGGATGCCAAAACTTCTTTTCTGAATGGTTATTTATATGAAGAGGTCTATATAGAAAAACTTGAAGGGTTTATTTGCAAAAACAAGCCAAATCATGTTTATAGGTTGAAAAAGGCCCTATATGGCTTAAAATAAGCACCTAGAGCATGGTACTCTAGGTTGGATAATCATTTGATTTCTAATGGCTTTGTTAGAGGAGGTGTTGTCAGCAATATTTATGTTAAGATTGAAGGTTTTGATATTCTAGTTGTTGTAATTTATGTAGATGATACTATCTTTGGCTGCAATAATGTTTCTTTGAGTAAAAACTTCTCTCAGACTATGGAATATGAATTTGAAATGTCATTGTTGGGAGAACTTACTTTCTTTCTGGGTCTTCAATTTTCTTAACTTGAAACTGGTATATTTCTCTCTCAAACAAAGTATGCAAGAGAGATGCTTAAGAAATATCAAATGAATGAATTCCATCCATTTAGCACTCCAATGATTATAGGCTGCAATCTTACTAAAGTTGTTGATTCTCCTGATGTAAATCCAAATGAATATAGGTCAATGATTGGAAACTTGTTATATTTAACAACTTCTAGACCTGATATAATGCAGGAAGTTTGCATGGTTGCAAGATTTTAGTCATCTCCTAAGGAATCACATGTTACTACTATTAAAATAATTCTTAAATATGTTTAGGTCACTCTTGATTATGGTCTTTGGTATCCTACAAGTAATGATTTTTTATTAATTGCATATACTGATGCTGACTGGGCTAGTTGCTTGGATGATAGGAAAAGCACCAGTGGTGTTTCTTTCTTTCATGGCAATCAATTAGTGGCATGGGACATCAAGAAACAAGAATTTGTCTCTCTCTACTGCTGAAGCAGAATATATTACTGCCACTTCTTGTTGTACACAAGTATTTTGGATGGCAAAAACTCTATCTAATATGGGTATTGAAGTTCCTAAACCTATTTCTTTTCTATGTGATAACCCTAGTGCGATTAATGTCTCCAAAAAATCATTTTATGCACTTTCACACTAAACACATTCTTGTGAAGTTTCACTTTCTTTGAGAAAAAGTGTTGGCTAATGAGGTCTATTTCCAATATGTTGCCTCACAAGAATAGGTTGCTAACATTTTTACTAAGCCTTTAGCTATGAATTATTTGAACGTTTGAGACTTCGATTGGGAGTTATCTCTCAATCTTTACTTCTCTAATTTAGCCAATTTTTGGCTTAGGGGGAGCTTGTTACAACATTTATTCATTCATAGCTCTCTTGTAGCTTTAGTTTGATACTCTTATTATTTTACTTGCAGTTGGTTCATAGAGTTATTTTTTGGCATTTCAGTTGAGTCTCATGGAATTCTAGTACTTGGTTGGCATTTCATTTGTGGTTTATGGCATTGCACATTGTCCTCTTTTATCCTTTTCCATTGAGGCAAAAGGGGTAGAGACATTTTTGTGTTTTTCCATCAAGGACAAAGGGGGATTTTTTTGGCTTTCAGTTGTGACAGTGTTTGCCCTTGATGTCAAAGTCAACATGTTCATTTATTTCAGATCAAATATTCATGTTCAACTATCTATTTTATTCATTATTGATTTACATATGTGCTTATGGTTTTAATTGGACTGACAGTGTTATCATCCAACAAGCTTAGGATATTCAGTTTGACAGGTTGGCCCTTCTTTATTGTATTCCACAGGCAATTCTTTAGCTTCATTTTTATGACTTTATCACCTTGACATGTTCAAGTATATTGTTTCAGTTGATATTTATTAGGTCGACATTATCAATTGACAAGGGAATTATGTTTCATATTGGTTTGATGTCATTTTTTGTCTAAGGCATCTATTCTTAATAATTTATATGGTCATTAAAAAGAGACTCCATTACATGAGCCTAGACATCTGTATCAACATCTAAAGATCTAAAGGCGGTCATTATTTTAATAGGAAACTTGGTTTTCGAATCTTTTTTTATCACTTGTCAATTATAAATGTGTAAGTCAATTTAATGGCTTATTTAAAAGTCACTATGAAGTGACATGGCATCGACAGTTTGGTATGAGTTTATTGTTTTTTATCTTCTCATTTAAAATTACATTATACTTGTGTCATTGTATTTTTTAACATTACTATGTGGGCATAGGTTGGCTTCAAGAGGTTAACTAACCCTATCGGGTTTATTTCGAACTCTAATGGTTTTGACTCAACAATATTTTTTCTTTGCTCTAAGGTATCGAGATTTATTGCAATGGTGAGTGACTTTGATTAAATTCAATTTGAAATTTCATTGGCCACTTCATTTCATCAAAGCATATGACTTTGACTACTTTGATAAATGGCTTTCGACCTTGTGAAGAGGGAATTTTAAATGACATGAAAACCATCATATATCATTATTCTTGTCGGTAGTTTGAATTTTTTAGACATGGAATAAAGTGTTTCAAGTGGTGATGTTAAATTGATAATAATGTAAGTCATTATTCTATCAGCCTCCAAAAGTCTTTGACAATAGATTTTAAAATTCATTATGATGTTTTAATTTATGAATTAAGTCCTTTCAGACTTCAAGTTGTAGTTTTGAAAAGGCATCGAAATCCTTTGAATCGATTGAATGTTATGACGAACTCACTTTGTTGATCATCCTCTTGTTAAGGGTTGAAACCCTTGCTTCAGCCGCCACCATATAGTCCATGTAACTATTCTTTTTTTTGTTGGTTCAACTGGCTGTAACAGCATTGACAGGAAGAAATATCTATTTTTAAACAATGAAGTGTATGGCTGCTAAGTTTGTTGTGTTTCATTAGTTGAAGGCTCAAAGAAGGAAGAAGATTCGTTGTTTTCTCCACAACTGGGCTGGTAAATCTGTCATAGTAGATTATCATGCTCTCTTTTCAGTTTTATTCATCATATCAGGTATTCCTACCTCTTCTTGATGAAGTCTTCGAAGGGAAATTATCTTTTCTCTTACCTCGAATATGAATGGGTGAAAATTGTTTGGTGAATATTGACTCAGTATTGTCATGCTGATTATAGTTACATTACTTTTCCCATCATGGGTATTCTAAAAAGTATTGTTTATTTTGGTATTGGGTTCGGTTACAACTCTTGATAGGCATTTGCAATGATATTCTTTGGTGTTTCTCAGCTTGAAAAGGTTATGTGCAATATAATTTGTCTCTTTGATTTTTCCTCCACCTGTCATTAATTCTATTGGAGTTTCTTTTGCTATCAGATGAGTGTGGGTATTATTGTTCAATCAAATCACTTTGAAATTGAATGTGATATTATTGGTGCATATGTTTTTTTTGCAGTCTTGTAACAATTGATACTACTAGTGAAGATTCCGCCCTTCACAGCTTTTGAAGGGTTCTAAGTCAATTCCTTAAAATGCATTTTCTATCTCTTCAACATTTTCAGAAGAAATCATTTTCTTGGTGCATACTTCACTGTATCTTTGGTATTCTTTCCATATAACTGATAGAATATTTTTCTTATCTATGTACCACTGTTAAAAGTTCAAAAAAAAAAAGAGATACACTTTGTAACAGTGAGAATTTCAGTGATTGAACACAGTTTTGTATTGTCTATTCCTAAGAGACATTTTGAGATAACTTTGTAGTTGTAAATCTGAAACACAATGCAAAGTGTTAGGCTTTTCCTTTTGATATGTCTAGTATTTTGAGGGTTCAATAGATAACCTTTATGATATTAGGGGTATTGGAATGTAAATCTTTTTGAGTGAAAAATAATTGAAACAAAGAAATCCTCTAATATTATTTATTGTTTTGAAACAAAAGAGGGGTTGGTGCTCCTTGAGATTGATGTTTAAAAATGAGGGGTTGGTCCTCCTTGAGTTGGTGCTCATAAATTAGCCTATAAGGCATTACTTACAGTGGTTTTCAAATAAGAGCTTGAAAGGAAACATTTTTAGGAGTGGTTTTTCTACCCCAGGAGGGTTTTCCACTCAACAAATCTTGTGTCTCTTTGTTCATTTTTGGTTACACTACTTTACTATGTCAATGTTGTATTTTTTTCTATTCAACTATTACGTTTCTCATTTCAATTAATGAATGATTGCATTCAAATCATGAATGAGCTTGTCATTGAAATATTGAGAACAAATGTGTGCTATGGTTTAATTTTTGAATTTGGTAAAATATGTTAAGACACTGATTCACCCCCCCCTCTCAGTGTCATTTTGACTCCAACACTCCTCTCATTTTCAAGAGAGAGTTGAGGTGTTGTAAAGACATGTTGGGATGCTAATATAAATTCATTGATTTGGTGGATTCTTGAGTTCCAACTTCATGTTGCATGATTCTTCTTCTCATAGTTAGTGAATTTGAGTAGATTAACTTTGTTGTTATATGTGTTTCAGTTTTCTTTACTAGATTAGTTAATGTTGTTCATTGGTTTTGAAGAATTTTGTTGTGTTTATGCCCTTCCTTATTCATGATTTTTTCTATTTATTGATGATAAACTACAGTGTAAAGCTAGTCTAAAAATTATATGAATGTTACACTTAAATTCTATCTCTTGATCATGTTTTATGGTGAACCTTAGAATATTGGACAAGTTTCATGAGACTATAATTTGATTTGGTTAAGTGGAACTTTGTCTTGGAAGGTTGTCCATTGTAGGGTCATCCATTATCATTGTTTATTGCTAGTTTCAGGTCTAAGAACTTCTTCTCTTCCCTGCCCTTTTTACTTTTTTAAATAGTGACTTTGAACAAGGTTCATTGCACATTGTAAAACCAAATCTGATGTTGAAGTAGGAGTTTTAGACCATCGTTCGAACCTACAAAAATTACGTAGTAACTTCCCATCTTAAGAACTCCATTGGAAGAACCAATTTTTCTCCAACCTAAGTTAAACAAGTTTTCCCTATGATTACCTACAAGATCACATTGAACCAATTGATATATTCCATGTATTTCATGACCTAACACCTAAGAGACCTTGGGGTGATTTCACCAACTTAGTTGCTGAAATTTCATTTCAAGAGAGGTAGCACACTTGTGTGTTTCCTACGTTGAGAAGGTGCAAAACCACTCATCAATAGAACTGGCGCTAGAAGGAGGGCCTCTTTGAAGTTAAGTTGGATCAAATTAGGTCATTTTCCCTTGAAATATTCCATGGAGTTTTAAGATCCACACCAAATAGAGGGGAATTTCAAGAGCTACTACCCCCTACCTGAGCTAGAAGAGCTAGAAGAGGAGAAGCATCCACCTCTGACACACCTAACCATCCCACTTTTCCTTCATCCTCATCCTCTCCTTCACCCTTGGCAGTGCATCTCTCCTCTCAATCATTCCAAAAAGCCTTCCAGGCTATCATCTCCCACAACCTAGGTGTTGCTTCAGCCCAACATAAATCCTTTTTTGGGAGTTGTCCCTATAGCTACCACTGCCCCTTTGCAACCCCAAGTCAATCTGGTGCAACCTCATTCACCTCTGCCTCCCATGGCATGGTTGGGCAACAATCTGTCTCCTTTTTCCTTTAACCTTTACCATGATGTACACAAGAACTTAAAGGGGTTCTGCATAAAGTTTAATCCTCGGGATCTATAAAGGACAACACAAGAACACATTAAGATCTTCCAAACAGCCTTGAAGGATATGCAGATTATACACAAGGATTTGGCATGCTAGATCTTCCCCTATTCCTTGGGGAGGAGGCCTTTTGGTGGTACATCCATTTTCCAATGGGATCCATAAACACTTGGGACTTATTGAAGAATGCCTTTCTGCAAAAAATTAAGTTCCCAGTCAGTCCCTCAAAGATATATGAGTAGTTCATGGAAATCCAAAGGGAATTCAATGAACTGATCAATTCTTTTAGTGACATATTTCACAAATCCTACATGAGACTGCAAATGCTTTATGTGGTTGATGAAGATTCTACCCACCTCATGTACTATGCTGCCCTAGACAACCTCACCTCTGCCTTCATAAAAAGAATGAACCTGCCACCTGCTCAGCTGACAGATGCCTATGTAGAAGTAGTTAAAGCCTGCACAAACATGGGACAACACATTGCTGGTTTGCTTCCATCTCTGGGGCCAATTTCCAATCCATATCAGGTCTAAGGGATTACCCAAGCTTTGGAATAGTAGACACCCCTGATGAATCCAATTTTGCAACTCGCAATGCTGCCCCACCTAGGACAACCATTGAATCAAGTACCTCTTGTGCCTCAATTCTTGTAGTCGCAGCTGTAACAAGTTCATGCTCCATTGTCCCAAGTACCGACATACCTTCAAACTTCTGAGTTCTTGCCTGCTCATTAGAATCAACCAACATTATAGTCGTCTTTCCTTCAGAATTCAACTTCACAGCCAAAAAATGCAGAGAAGGTACAAATAGATGAGTTAATAGAGATGATCAAGAAGATGTCAAATGAGATGACACACTTAAGGAACCAAAACAATCAGTTGCAGGCCTCACAAAGAATCATGAAAGCTAACCTCAATTGAGACATTCATGACGGTTGTGACAACCGTGATGTTGGTGCCTCTTCTAGATAGAATTACGAAAGGAACCAAAATTCAAGGGAAAACTTTGATAGAAGGCCTTCTCAGAGACAAAATCGAACATGGAATACAAGGCCAAATAATGGTGGAATTTCCACACCTCTCGACCAACCCAGTGGTGGTGACAAGACTATGAGTGGGGTATACCTAGGCGAGGCTGCCTTGGATAGTGTCGCATTCACAAGACAAGCTAACATTCTAAATTGGATTGTCCCGACTTCCAAACAACCACTAAGATTTTCCATATGGAGGTCCATAATGTCGTTGATAGTTCAAGATGCAGGGACCTTGTTCCCTCTGAATCATATGATTCCTCGGTACTGGTGGTCAACCAGGATCCTTTCCCCAAAAGCAAGAGAAATGTGCCTGAGAAGGAGACAATTGTTGCCTCAAGTGATGAAAAATAAGAAGAGGTAAGTGTCAAAAGACCTTTGTCTCAGCTCTTCAATTTAGTAGATGATGGTCCAATAGATGAGGAAGAGATGAGAGAAGATGAAGTTCAAATGTTTCACCAAAGGACTACCTCATATGACCTAAGCAATAAACAAGTAGGTGGCCAGGTAGGTGGCCCTTTCACAACCTCTAACCAACCTAACAACTTATGCACTCCTCCTGACCCAAATTCTAGCAACAACCTAGGCTATCCCCATATACCTACCTGGTAGTTTAATAGAAATAGGTAGTAGGCTCAAAACCAAAACCAACCTACTAGCTCCTCCTAGAACACCCCTTTTGAAGCTGAAATTGAACAAATGGGGGAATATATGGCCAGGGAATTTAAGAAGGTCAAATTGAGCTTGTCAACCTTTGAGTTACTCAAAGTCCCAACGGTTAGGAATTCCTTTTTTAGAATGATTAATGGGACCCCTTCATCCAAGTAAACCCAAGAAATACTAGCCAAGAGGGTCTCCTTTGATGATTCATAGAATGAGTCTATCATTTGATAGATCTCCAATAAGAAAGTAGACCCGAATTCAAACTAGCAAGATAAAAAATAACCTGCCAAGGAACCGGATCAGACCCATACCCAAAACAAAAACAATGATAAAGACAAAGGTCAAGTTGTCCAAGTTGACATTTTTGGGGGGTTGTTTTAGGGAAAATTGGAAACCCCTCCCTTCCTGACCACCATTAGAATATTTGGGAAGAATCTTGACAATTGCATGCTTGATTTGAGTTCTTCTGCTAATGTCATGCCCTTGATGGTGTGCAAAGCTTTGGGAATAGTCCCAACTCCCTCTCAACGCAAGGTGACACAACTTGATAAAACAAAAATCAACATAGTTGGTGAAATCAACAGAATACCCATGCAAATTTCTACTGATCCAAGGATACAATAAACAATTGACATTCAGGTTGTTGATATCTTGGACACCTATGGTATCATCTTTGAGAGGTACTTCACACGGGCATTGAATGGAAATGTTGCCATAGACTATTCTCACCTATGGCTGCCATGGAAAATGTTGCCAAATCAGATCCATATAGACCAGGAACCACACATGAAATTCATGATTATAGAATACAACAACACAAATAAAGTGTCATTTGCTGAAATAGAGCTAGGGAATTACTGTCTTGTGGCATATGTAGATGAACAAGAATGTTATGAAGAGAATGCAACTCAGGAGATCCTTCTTTTATTGTGTATTTTGCCTATCAGCATGGCCCACACACCTTAGAGCATAAAGATGTTGATTGAGTTAGATGATGAAGATTCCTATGAAGATGAAAATATTGGATTGTTGGAGGGCTTCCAAGATTTTATGGAACAATGTGTGCAAGATCAACTCAGTTTGGGAGCAAGAATGAACTTCCAGAAACTCATGTTGACTTGTTGGTGTAGGATACACAATGCTACCCATTCATAATTTGAATTCTATTTGTGCGAGACAACAATTGAGCACATCAAAGGACAAGTCACCCTTAAAGGGGGAACTCAATTGATGCACCCAGATCAAGGCCACACTGGACCCATGCCACCTCCTAGGTTCACTGGGGTGAAGACATCATCAATCACAAGGGCAAGCCCCACTGGTTCCAAGATCAGATTCTTCCAAGTTTTGGATGCTACGCTTTGACAGGTCCAAATCCAAAAAGGAGTCAAAGCTGACTTCGAACTGATTAGCCCAATGGGTAAGTCATATTTTTCTCCTCGTCGACTTCAATTTTATTGTACAAATGATGTAGAAAAACATGATGCATTCGTCCTTGGTATCTTAATGGCATTAAATAAAAAGGTCAAGATGTTACAAGTCTTTAGTGACTCAGATTTAGTCATGAAATAAGTAAGAAATCTCTATTCTTGGTATGATAGAAGACTAACCAACTATAGACATAGGGTATGGGATCTATTAGAGAGCCTAGATGCATTTAATATTCAATTGATCCCACACTCTCAAAATTATACTACTAATTCCTTGGCCCAGGTGACCAGTACCCTACAATTCCTATCATTATCTAGCCTCAAGAGATTCGCTATTGAGCTCACCTTTATCCAATCTGTGCTAGACAATGTGGCCAATTTCCAAGTGTTCAATGATGATAAACACATCTTGGATTTCATTACCAACTCCAATTTGTTTGCAACCCAAATAATTGATGAGGCTAAGCCTAAAGAGACTGAGTTAGATATAGAAGGGGTCATCAACCTCCAGACTAACACCATTCCTTGAGGTATGGTCTAGCTTGAACAAATATTTGACTTAGATCATATCAGGGATTAGGATTAGTAAGCCAAGGACTCCATTAGCAATCAATGTGGCACCCATAACCTTGAAACAACTGAGGATGTAAAGAATGTATTCATTGGTAAGGTGTGCACTCTAGAGGAAAAGAAAGGTATCATTGATTGCTTGGAGTTATGAGGATTTGAAGACATATGCCACGTCAATAATCACACACACTATTCCTCTTAGGCTAGACATAAGACCATTTTGATAGAAACAACGCCTCATGAATGTGTTATTGGAACCAATTATTTACAAAGAGGTGCAAAAGTTAATGTCTGCTAGAATCATATTTCCAGTCAAACACTCCATGTGGGTGGAAAATCTAAATCCGGTAAGGAAAAAGAATGGTGAAATTAGGTTGTGTGTTGATTTTCATAACTTGAATAGAGCTTTATTAAATGAAAAATATCCTGTACCCTCACTAGATGAGGTATTTTAGATTGTTAATGGCTCTCAAATGATGTCCTTCCTAGATGGGTATTCTAGATATAATCAGGTAATGGTGCAATATGAAGATAGGAATAAAACAATGTTCACCACTAAGTGGGGAACCTTCACATATAGAAGAATTCCTTTTAAATTGATCAATGTAGGAAACTATTGTGCCTGTTGCACACATGCCCCATTTGGAACGAGGACCCTCTCTTCCCTCTTTTGCTTGGCGGGTCCTTTTTGCTTTGCCTCATTTTGTGTGCCCTTTTTTACGTCCTAAAAGGTTAACATATTCTCAAAAGTCCAATTTTAAGATGACCCAAACTTGGCCCCCCTTTAAAATGTTAAGATCTTAAGCCTTTTCAAGTTTCCTTTATCTGTCAGCCTCTCTGACGTTCGCGGCCCCCCTCTGGCCCGAAGCCTTGGGTTTCCATTCAGGCTTCGCCGTTACTGATGGCCAGTGTCCGACGTCTTTCCGGCCTACCAGGTGTGACCTTTTGGGATTCCCTTCTCGAGTTTCTTCTTTGACTTCACCATTCCAAACGGCCACCAACTTTCATCTCCCCAGATGTCGGACCTTGGGTTCTTGCCCGCCGTTCGACTTAACACTTCACAAATTCTAAACTGGCCACTGGTCGACGTCTTTTGGGCCACTGGGCTCCGGATCACCCACCGCAGCTCTAAAAATTTAAATTTACCAACCCTATCTTCCCACGTACAAGAATTTAATTCCAACATTAATTACATGTAGGGCTATATAAACATGTTTTCACCTGTCATTTTCACATGACAATTTAATTTTGAAAGCTCAGTGATGCCCTGACATCTTCCACCTCCGTGCCCGAATCCTGCTTTGTTGTTCTTTGCGAAATACGACATCGAGCTTCTTTGGGAATTAAGGGTAGGTTCGTCGCTGCCCTCACTTTCTTTTTTTGAGGAATTGAAACATCAAAATCAAGTAAGGAATAAAGTAAAATCGAAAACTTGGTATGGTAGTACCATGACCTAAAAACCCATGTTTTAAAATTTGCAAAGTCAATCATCTGAAAGATCAAATCAAAATCTGAGACTTGACCTTTTCCTCACTGTTTTTTGGAATAGGCAACCACCTCCCTTGGGCCCGGACTTGTCCGTGACGGTTTCTAAAATTTTGACTTCAAAAATCTTGCTGCGACCGAACTCGTCCCGGGTCCTGGCCTCCGGACTTCCCCTCGCGGGTTTCCATTGTGCCTTCGCCATTCCAAAATGACCTCCCTTGAACATCCTTCCAGACCTTGGACCCCAAGCATGTGGTGTCCATCTCAAACTTACTGAAAAACAAAATGACCAATCTCACCTCAGACTCCAGTGTTCGGATTTCCACATCTGTTTCACCATTTTTGACGGCAGATTTCATTTGTCTTCCTAGAACCCGGACACCGACTCTACAAATTCCATCGTGAAACTACACAAAATCCAAATGTCTATGGCATTTTCGAACCTTGACCTCTATAACTCCCTATCTGGGATTCCATGTCGCTCTCACCATCTCGAATGACTGTCCTCGGATGTCTTTCTGACTCTCAGACCCTGGTCCCCTTTTCGTCGAGCATAAAGTCTAAATGAAGATCACAGTGTCCAAACACCCTTCAGACCCTGGACTCAAGAATTCCCTCTCCAGGATTTTGTTCTAGTTTCGCCATTCCAAATGGCCAAACCTGACCATCTTTCTGACCTTCGGGTCCTAACCCTTGGTTCACCGATGAGCTTTCCCAACTCTTGAATTTTTTTCCAGGGATTACCCTTTGGACTTCCGTCCCCGGATTGCCACCTACATTTCACCACTTTGCACGGTTGTCCCGTGATAGCTTCCCGATAATGGTAACCTGAACTTCGAAACCTAGCGACCAGAATGTTATCTTTCCTGCACCGTTCTAAATGGCCTTCCTACAACTGAAGCCCGAACATCTAAATGACAGCTCAGATGACCTCTAAATTGAAATCAGACTTCGACCCACTTCCTAAAATTTGGTCTTCTTTCATGCCAGCCCTTCAATGATCAAATCCATGACCGAAAAAGTCATCGGGAGTTCCATGCCTCGTTTTTCCTTCCAAAATGACATTCTACCAAGGGATTGTTGGCCCTGGGAACCCGGATTGCCTGTTTTTCCTCCTTATGATGTTTTATCAAATGTGAATGATGATGGAAAAGCTAACCTTAATGTGTAGGGAGTTGTCCAAGGCTTCTTTCCATGTTTAATGTTACTGATTCATGTCTCTTTGTGCAGGATTTATGGAATATGGTGTAGAAACCTTCAATGTCACCAAGGAAAAGGGAAAGGGAACTGCCAAAGCACCTCAAGGAAAGGAGGACAAGGATGAGATGAATTTCAAATTCAAGGGGGTATCGTTGCACTCTAGAATCACCACTCTTTGGAGAGATGTCACAGATACCAATATCAGGCATGTCGATATTGATGAATTCACATGGAGGGTTAGGGTGAACCCTGAAATGGAAAATGCAAAACTAATCAGGAGCAGTGGAATCGCTAAAGCTACAGGATTCTTTCCAGCTTTGGTGGCCCCCGAGCTAGTAATGGCATGCCGGGAAGCGTATCAACCCCAGACTAGAACCATAGTGGATAGAGATGGAAACATTCTTGCAGACATGTCCCCTCTTGGGATAGTTGCAACTTTCCACATCCCCACCTTTGAAACCATGGAGACACCAACTACAGAGGAATGCAAGGTGTTATGGGAACAAGATCCTATGAGGTGCAAAAAACTGATCAATCAATACTGGTTGAAGGATAAACGAGCCAGTACTAGCAAGGTCCCATAGGAGGTCTTGCACAGTGATTTCTTCAAGGATTAGCATCACCTCATCACCTTGCTAAGAAGAGTAATGGGTCTTCTTGCTATGGCCTTCTTCGAGGACTGGATGTTTTACTTTATGGAGCAAATTCTCTATGGTGACATTGCCTTTGATTGGGGAGAAATAATCAGCAATTGCTTCCACGAGCAATTTATCAAGGTGAAGAAGACCTCTCAGTTCTACATGACGTCCTACCTGGTTTATTTGCTTGCCAACCGGTGGCATTATCATGGACTCAACGCGATACCTAATGTGGTGCAAGGGAGGGAGATCAAGCCTTATGATAGATACCCTAAATTGCAATAAAAAAAATTCAAGAGGAATTATTGCAAGGTGAATGACGGCTTCATTTCCTACATTGTCCAATTGTTTGGAGGGGATTTTTAGAGAAGAGTATCCCATAGTGCCAGAGCCCTGCTCAAAAATTACGTCTTCTTATACATACAATTCCTCAAGTTCACATACACTCGCGCCCAAGGATTCACGAGAAGGCTGAACAAGCTGCCCTGGTACCCCAATGACCGGATCATACTATTAGAGTTGACCTGGCAGCTGCACCACATTCATAATATTCTAAGCAGAAAACATCTGGCAGGGACGCCTTACCCTATTGGCCTCAGCCATGGGATGTATAAGATCCATACCTCCCTTTGTGCAGGGAATTCAGAAAAAGAGTTGGCCGAGTACCACTTCCGGTAGTATACATCTCGATCGTGAATAGGCCATTACGGTCATATTAGAAAAGCATTGGGACCTGAGTATGCCCACCTCCACAATGTTGAGGATTTCTAGGCCAACTGTAAGGATGATCTTGAGGTGCGGTTGTGGCACTACATGCACATGAATTCCCTCTATGTGTGAAGAGTGAAGTTGTGCCCGGTTTCAGACCAACTTGAAGAAGATGAAAGCATGGCGATTGACCCAGGATATAGTGTCGTCACCAACTTTCCACTTCCTATGATTGATTGGGATGAGAGAAAGTTTCATAACCTTGACATACTCACCAAGCCTATGAAGGTTCGAACAAGTGGCATGACTGAAACAATAGGGAGTTGCCTTAAAATTCAAAGGACTCAAAAGTGAGCCAAGTGGCTCTGATGGTGGGGTGTTTGCTGTGACAATTGCAGAAACCTCCAAATCCCCACCATCTATCAAAACCAAAAAGAGAAAGGAAGCTAGTAAGCAAGGACCTAACCTGAAGGTTTACGCTCGAAAGGCTTCAGAGGGCAAGCCTTCCAAGAAGCAAAAGAAGATAGCCGGGGTTGTTGAGATGTCGGTCATACCTAAGGATCTGCTCCTTGAAGGTAGAGAGGAATTGTGTGACCTGTCAAGTTCTCCCTCTGCTGCAATTGATCATGCTATTAACACTATCCTGCATACTTCGCTTGCAGTTTTCGCTTCCTCCCCGCCTGCGGTGGACATTTTTGTCCACCTTGCCTCAAGTTCTCCAATCATGCAGGTCATATCAATGGATTTTTCCTCTACCACGACCTTGCCAATCTCTTCTTCTATGTCTCCTTAGCTTTCATCCACTTTCATTGCTACAATGCCTACCCTCAGTCTGTTGGTTCTCAAAAATGCTGGTTTGAACCACGAGAGGTTGCCAAGCTCTCACAACACTTTTAGCCAACTAACAAGGCCAATTGATGTAATAGTACCTTCTGCTCTTCAGGCTCTGCAAAACCTAGGTGGGTGCACCTATCTGTATGTTGCAGATTTATGATGGGTTTCTTGGTGAAACAATCTATCCATAATGGCAAGGGAAGTGGACAAACAAGATTACTATAACTACTCCTACTCCTACTACAAAACTGAAAAGGTTTTTTGAATAAATTGTTTTATATGGATTTGTATCTCTGGGTTGTGGTAGATTAGTGCCTTCTATCCACATGGGCAATGGAGTCAAAATGATATGTGTTTCCTCCTATTGGCTTAACTCTAGTTGTTAGGCACTCTGAAAATTCTATGGCTGGCATAAAAATTCACTAAGTCTATGACTTTCATAAACAGTGCTGGAATGTTCCTTTATCAAGTTCTTCTTTAACTATCCAAAAGAAATCTCAAAACCACTATGATTTATCAAGAGAATTTAATTTTGACTTGCAGACACCAGTTTAATTAAATCACACAAAATGAAAATGCATTTTGACAAACCAGGTATATACTTGATATGCTGATTTAAATGATTAAAAGATCCCAAGTTGGAGACAACCAAAAATAAAGAATATGAATTTCACTTATCACAACAACTAAACACCAAAACAAATTTACCAGTTTAACATATTTTCCACATTGATTTTGCTTCAAGAAAGTCTATCATTATTTACATTCCAGTCCCTTCTCGGGAAAATTCTAACTCCTACAGTCTAACTACTGCCTTCTATCTCCCTCTCTCTGCTAATTTTTTCAAATTATTTATACATTACATCTCAAGGTTCGTGACCCTTTAATTTTCTGGTTATGGTCATTTACATTCTTCACAGTTAAATAAAATATTTAATTAATTGCGTTGTCGGAAAATTAAATATATCATACAATAGTTATGCCTTTGCTTTTAATTTAATATTTTGGAAGCCTTTGATTTTGCTTTGATATTGCAATCACTTCGTGTATTTATTTCTTTTATCGCTCATGACATTGACGGGTCCCACCAATGAGTGTCACGGCTTCCATCATTTCTTACCGCACTACCGCGGGCTTTGACTTTTCTCCCGCAGTATGGTGGTGTCTGTTCTTCATACCGCTAACTTTTTTCCCATCTTCCTTCACTATTACTGCGTTACCGTGGTCACCATGTGAACCAGTGGTGGTACCGCGGTAACCGCTACCTCCTACTATCACTGACCGCTTATGGTTATCGCACTACCATGGTCTTCATTGGATCACCCCATGGTATCCTGGTAACCACATTAATTGCACCCTTTGCTGCTTACAAACCGTCCACTATAGTCAATGAATTGACGTTATCTTTATGTTTACCACACTACTGCAATCACTGGCCTAACTACTAGCGGTACCGCAGTATCTATCATACTGTTGCCTTTGTCATTGACCACTGACCTCTGACCCATTCATTTCTCCTACCACCTTACCGCCACGGTTACCTCCGCCATTACCGTAATCACCGCGGTAACCGCTAACCATCATCCTTGCTGCTAACACACCATCTACTGCGACCACCACGGTCTATGTTTAGAGCATGCATGGTATAGTGGTAACTGCTACCTCCTTACCTTCATTAATTACAACCTATTCACCGTGGCCACCAACTACTTTGTTGACTATTCCCTTGACCGCTTAAAAACCATCCATCACAGTCACCATGATCTGTGAGGTGACCCCCTGCGGTACCGTGATGGGCCTCCCTTGCTGGTGACTTACCACCTCGTCATTGACTATTTTTCTGACCACCGACTGCTAACGGTTTACCGTGCTACCGCAGTCAATGAATTGACCACGTGCGGTAGCACAGTAAACACTTATTTCCCGCTTCCTTAGCCGCTACCGCCATACCGCTAGCCCATTGTGGGAGGCCGCGATAAAGAGGTATGATATAAAAAGATAAATATTAAGGCAGCGGTATAAGGTATAAGTCATTTTTTTTCTTTTGTGAAAGCTGATAAAGGTATTTGAATATTAAGGATGGAAAAATGAATTTTAAGGAGAAGATAGTGAAAATGTTAGGCTCAAATGAAAATAAAACCTTAGGTTTTTAAAGATTTTTTTGGAAAAATGTGGGGAAAACCTTAGGGTTTTAGATGGAAATTTTATGTTCTAATAGTGGCTCTGTCTGGGGATGAATGATTGTGAGATCATTGCAAGGATCTAGATCTCTGGGAGAGTAGACCAAGCAAAAAGATAAGATAAAAAAAATGGGAGCCAAGGCAGATGAAGGGAATGAAAAGGATCCTAAACTATTGTACATGGAAAAAATATTTTTTAACAAGGGAACCTCTGAGAATGTCCATGTATTGGAAAACTCAGATCCTAAAAAATTATTGTGCATGGAAGTGAATGATTAAAGAGGTTTTGCTAAGAATTTTCCATGCACTGGCAATCCTTAATCCTCTGTACCTGCTATGGTTCCAAAGTTTAAACCATAAAGGATGGCCCTAGGCCACCCTAAAGAGAAACCTGCATTTTCCTCTATCATAGACCTTATTCTATTTTGAGCTCACCAGACTTCTTTTGAAACCATCTATTCCACCTGCCCTGCAACATGCATTGTTATTAAAAGGCTTCAAAAAAGTATTGTATTCAGACCGATTCATATTCCTTTCACCACTCTGCATTTCATCATTCTCATTATCACATGGAAAATATTTATCACCCTCAACATCAAAAGTGTATCCACTTTCAACAAAACATTTATAGGCATGCTCATTGTCATATGTTGCTGAATGATCAAGCAACTGTACGGGGACCTAAAAATATGAATATTTCTTATGGCAATCAAGAAATTATATCTCATTAATATCTTTTGAAATAATTAAATCAAAATTACTTCCCATTTCCTCTTTACCACCAGTTGGCATTAACACAGACCTCTGATCTATACAATCATCCTCATACATACTTGAATCAGCCAATGCTGGAAATCCATCATCAATAATATGCAAACCAGTATCCTCTTCTTGCAGGAAAAAATTATTTAAATCACATACCTCCTTTTGGACACAAACAAACTTTTGATCAGCTTCAAAGAAATCCTCATCATTGTGATAGATGCACATGGGATCACATGAATTGTTACCCTCACTGTCAAAACAAATGTAGGTTGGCGCCAAAACTTTGAACTTATCTTTAAGTGCACACTTCTGGTATTCAAGAGTTAACAAATCTAAAACTTGCTCACTACTGAGTGAACATGTTTCAACTAGATCTCCTACTATTTCTCCAACTTCTTGATCTCCATATGAACTACAACAATCATCCTGTTGTAGATCAACATCCACCATTTCATCTTCACAATTTGAGTATTCAATGGATCCCTCATAACACACACTGTCACAATCTGATATGTAGGAGATATCTTCTATATCTTCATCCTCTTGGCCCTCATAAAAGCTTTCTCCCATGAATTATGCTTTATCATTAATTGTGTCATCATGGTATTGATCTGAAAATTAAGGTGCAATTTGTTCATCTTTGCTTGCTTTATCACCAATATACTCCTTATGAAGTGTATCTTCAAGAACATCTTCATCTTTGTAGTCCTCATCCAAGATGCATGATTGACCTTCCATATCATCACCATCTTCCAAATCTGAAAAATTGTCACTAAAACTCCCAGTAGCACATACTTCCTCTATTTGTTGCATTGTTTGACCATCCATGATATCCCTATTAGATTCATTATCCATGGAATCAATAAATTTATTTGCTGCATTAAAGGCATGTTGTTTCGATGACTCTGACCAATAAGTTGATTCAGGATCCCATGCAATTACAAATTGTGCAACAAATATGGGCCTTGTAGGCTTATAATAAGGAGATAATTGCATACAAATGTCTGCCATCCTGTTGTATAAAGAACTCCTAGATTCTCCCTTATACTTCCTTATGTCAGAAAATTTATTTAAGAGGTCTTGACCTCCCTTTTGATTATGTAAACATTCATCACCTCCATCCTCATAATGGCTCAGGAATATTTCTTTTAGATCCTCCCATGAAGATATACTTTGCATAGGAAAATTTATAAACCATTTTCTTGCACTATCCCTCAAAGATCTTGAAAAACATTTCATGATGACATCCTCTAGATAAATTTGAAAGTTGACAATGAAATTCTAGAATTGCTCCACATGCTCATAAGCTGATTCATTCCATTCTCCATGAAATCTAGGGATATGCTTTAGCAATTATGTCAGTTCGCAGGGATAAGGATTTGGGTAGCCTTGGACATTACTATAGTTAAATGGTCTATCAATAGCTGAGGCAAAATTTGGAAGGCCATATGGGTTTTGGTAGACCGTTGATCTTGTTTCAGGAAATGGAAGATGATTTATTTGAGGTAATGGCTGTGGTGTATAAGCGTTTTGCTGTGAATAGCACATATTACCTTCATTGTCAACTTCAATTCCCTCCTGCAACATTTGTTGTCTCAATTGTAGTTTTTTTTGTTCCCAGTATAACACTTGTTGTTTCATTTCTTCTAATTTTTTCCTTGTTTGGTGTCTTATTTGTTCTTCTGTCATCTTGACAAAATGTTACTACTCCACAATATTTATGCATTATCTAATCATATCAAAATAGAGTCACTACCTACTTTTCCAAAAAGTAGGAAAAAGAAATATATTATGATATTGCTTTGGTTTGCCCCTAGCGGAATCTCCAAACAAAATGTGAAATTTTTGTTGAATCTATAAATGGAAAGGCTGAAAATCTTCTTGACTAATTCCCCAACAGAGTCACCAATTTTTTGGTTCTAAAAAATGCTGGTTTGAACCACGAGAGGTTGCCAAGCTCTCACAATGCTTTTGGCCAACTAACGAGCACACTTGATGTAATTGTACCTTCTTCTCTTCAGGCTCTACAGAACCTAGGTAGGTGCACCTATATGTATGTTGCAAATTTATGATGGGTTTCTTGGTGAAACAATCTTTCCATAATGGCAAGGGAAGTGGACAGATAAGCTTACTATAACTACTCCTACTCCTACTGCACAACTGAAAAGGTTTTTTGAATAAATTGTTTTATATGGATTTGTATCTTTGGGTTGTGGTAGATCAGTTCCTTCTATCCACATGGGAAATGGAGTCAAAATGATATGTGTTTCCTCCTATTGGCTTAACTCTAGTTGTTAGGCACTCTGAAAATTATATGGTTGGCATAAAAATTCACTAAGTCTATGACTTGCATAAACAGTGCTGGAATGTTCCTTTATCAGGTTCTTCTTTAACTATCCAAAAGAAATCTCAAAACCACTGTGATTTATCAAGAGAATTTAATTCTGACTTGTAGACACCAGTTTAATTAAATCACACAAAATGAAAATGCATTTTGACAAACCAGGTATATACTTGATATGCTGATTTAAATGATTAAAAGATCCCAAGTTGGAGACAACCAAAAATAAAGAATATGAATTTCACTTATCACAACAACTGAACACCAAAACAAATTTACCAGTTTAACATATTTTCCCCATTGATTATGCTTCAAGAAAGTCTATCATTGTTTACATTCCAGTCCCTTCTTGAGAAAATTATAACTCCTTCAGTCTAATTACTGCCTTCTATCTCCCTCTCTCTTCTGATTTTTTCAAATTATTTATACATTACATCTCAAGGGTCGTGACCCTTCAATTTTCTGGTTATGGTCATTTACATTCTTCACAATTAAATACAATATTTAATTAATTGCCTTGTCGGAAAATTAAATATTTCATACAATAGTTATGCCTTTGCTTTTAATTTAATATTGTGGAAGCCTTTGATTTTGCTTTGATATTTCAATCACTTCGTGTATTTATTTCTTTTATCGCTCATGACTTTGACGGGTCCCACCAATGAGTGTCACGGCTTCCATCATTTCTTACTGCGCTACCGTGGGCTTTGACTTTTCTCCTGCGGTATGGTGGTGTCCGTTCTTCAAACCACTTACTATTTTCCCATCTGCCTTCACTCTTACCACGTTACCATGGTCACCATGTGAACCGGTGGTGGTACCATGGTAATCGCTACCTTCGACTATCGCTGACCGCTTATGGTTTACCGTGCTACCGTGGTCTTCATTGGAGCACCCCGCGGTATCGCGGTAACCACTTTACTTGCACCCTTCGCTGCTTACAAACCGTCCACCACAGTCAATGAATTGACGTTATCTTTATGTTTACCATGCTACAACTGTCACTAGCCTAACTACCAGCAGTACCGCGGTATCTATCATTGCCACTACCTTTGTCATTGATCATTGACCTCTGACCCGTTCATTTCTCCTACCGCCTTACCACCATGGTTACCTCCACCGTTACCGCAATCACCGTGGTCTCTATTTTAGTGGCTACGGTACCATAGTAACCACTAACCATCATCCTTGCTGCTAACACACATTCTACCATGACCACCACGGTCTATGTTCAGACCATGCGCGGTATAGTGGTAACCACTGCCTGCTTGCCTTCATTAACTGCAACCTGTTCACCGTGGCCACTGATTGCTTCGTTGACTATTCCCTTGATCGCTTACAAACCATCCACCACAGTCACTACAGTTTGTGAGGTGACCCCCTGTGGTACCGCAGTGGGCCTCCCTCACTAGTGACTTATCGCCTCATCACTGACTATTTTTCTGACTGTCAACTGCTAACGGTTTACCGTGCTACCGCGGTCAATGAATTGACTACGCGTGGTAGTGTGGTAAACACTTCATGCCTGCTTCCTTAGCCACTACTGCCATACCACGAGCCCATTGTGGGAGGCCACGGTAAAGCGATATGATATAAAAAGATAAATATTAAGGCAGCGGTATAAGGTATGTCATTTTTTTGCTTTTGTGAAAGGCAATAAAGGTGTTTGAATATTAAGGATGGAAAAATGAATTTTAAGGAGAAGATAGTGAAAATGTTAGGCTCAAATGAAAATAAAACCTTAGGTTTTTATTAATTTTTTTGTCAAAATGTGGGGAAAACCTTAGGGTTTTAGATGGAAATTTTATGTTCTAACACAGTCTCCCAGAATCCTTCATAGACTACATAAAGACTGTACCATCTGAGCTTTCAGGGATGCTTACTAGTCCAATAGTGCAAGTTGCAATAGCCCAGGCTATGGCTAATGCTCCAGCTATCCATCCCCCACCAAGCCACCAAGAATAGAGGCGACAATGGAGATATACGACGAGATTGAGCAAGAGCAGATAGAGGCTGCAAAGGGGCCCAAGGATGAAGAATTTGAATATCATGAGCATCTGATGTTCGAGCGCTGAGAGATCGACGAGGTGGGATATGAATCCTCTAGTGAAAGTTGTGAGGAGATAGACACTGAATTAATCTGAGAAACACATGATCCAATGCTCGACATCGAATGGAGCAAGCAACTTAAGGAAATTGAGGATAAAGAAGCTAAAGATCGGCTTATGGTTGAAGGAGAAGTTATTGCTCCAAAGATTGAGGCCAGTTGGTCTCAAATTGAAAGACAATGTTGAACTCCAGAGCATGAAGAGACATCCCCCAATGTGAATGAGCAAGAGGATAGGCCCGAGGAACTTGAACATGATCAAGATAAAGAGGAGAAGTATGTTGAAAGAGAAGATCCCTCCGACAAATAGTTGCCCAAGTCTCCTGCCAAGCGTATGATGCTCATACAGGACTCTAATGAGGGGAAAGAGGATATAGGAACTGAGGAGGAGGCCCTTATCATTAAAGCCATTGAACTTGTGGTGGAGTGCAACAAGGACCAAGGTGAATCACCTAGGGGAGAGCTCCAAATGTCCGATTGGCTAGGGAAATAGCTTAAGAAAAGGACTCCCACCCTAAAGGATCCCAAGGCATGGCTAGAAGCCATACTGGCCAGAGCACAGATAAGCACCAAGAAAGAGAAAAGGCCAAAGATCAAATCAAAAGTAACCATGGAGGCCTCTGGATCTAGGGCAATACAAATAGCAACACCGGTAGTTGGAGAACAAGGAGTGACATATAACATCTCCACTATCGAATTGAGGGTGGCCACGAGAGAGCAGAAGGTCGACCACCTCCAAGAATCGGTCGCCATAGTGGTGCACCTTATCCAGTAGGATAAGGTTTCAAATGAAGAACTCAAAGCACAGGTGGCCGATCTGATGATCTATATCCAATAGTGGTCATCCCCAGATGAGCAGCCCACCACGTCATCAGCCCCACCTCAGTTGTTGTCTCAAGAGCAGATCAATAAATTGGAAAAGATAAGGAACTTGAATAAGACTACGGAAAACTAGTTTCGACAGGTCTTAGACACAAGAAACACAAGCATCAACTTGGTGGTCCGACCAGAAAATAAGTTCTTGGAAGTGTAGAGAACTCTTGAGGGTACAAGGCAAGTGTGTGAGGAGTTCCCGAGGAAGTACAAAGCAGCCTACCCAAAAATTGAGGCCATACTTGCATTGCCAAGCGAGGTTTGGGGGAAAGACATTGCCCTCAAGGATGATGACCACTGGTTAGTGGATGTATGGAAATGGGATTTTGACCATTGAAAGGGAAAGTTGGAGTAGATTATGGAATGAGTAATTCCAGATATAGAATGGGACAAGGAGGCCAAGGAATATTACACTCGGTACCTCAACCTTATGATGGGGTACAAGCTGCCCGCTATTGAAATTAATCCGGAGAGCATAAAGCCCCACTTCTTAAATAACATGGAAGATGGGATTTCGGCTGAAGTCACCATAGATTTAATAAGTTTTGCTGCTCAAGCCTTTGCCTAGTCTAAGCTCTTCAGAAGCAATACTGCCAAATATGATGATGACTGGAAGAAGCTCGTTAACAATTCCTAGGAATGGGGCTACTAGGTGCTACGATCAGATATCATGGAGGTGGAAAAAATTCAGCCAATGATCTTGAGCTTCGTGGAGTATGCAACTTTGAAGAAGCACGAGGGAAACCCTATCATCGATGAAGAGTTCCTAAAAGAGTAGCTACAACAAAGGGCAAACAACAAAAGATGAAATTTCTACAGTGTTGTGACTAGATGAGAAAATAGGGAAAAGACAGAAGGTGTTTTAAAAATGTAAAATATTTGGGGGTAGGTTAAACCCTAGTGTAAAGTGAATCTTGGCCGCACAATATAATAGAATCTTGGCCACTCATTTTTCTTTTTGAAAACTATAAATAAGGCTCTCCTCCTCTCATTTTAGGAGAGTTGAGTTGTTGTAAAGGCTTGTTGCAAAAATTTTAATAAAAATATATTAACTTGGTGCATTTCTAGATTTCTTCCCATGTTGCATGATTCTTCTCCCATTACTTAAAACTTTACTTCAAGTTATTTTGTTGTTCTAGTTTCCTTTAGTTGACTTTGGTAGACTTAGTATGTTGTATTTGGTTATGAAGTTTTCTGCTATGTGTATACTTTCCTTGTCCACACTTTTGGTCATTTTCTACTGGTAGGTGACTGTGTAAAGTTAGTCTGGATTGTAATTCCATAGTTTCTCTTTAAACTTTGTCTTTGTTCACATTTACATGGTGAATGAATGATGAATATCTATAGTCCTTAGGAGATAACATAGATTTCACGATACTGTGAGAATTTTGGTTAAGTGAAATCATATTTTAGGAAACTGTCTGCAGCAAGAACCTCCATGATCACTACTCATTGGTAGTTGCAGATCTAGGAACCTTCCTTATTCCCTACCTCTTTCCCATTTTTTTAAGAAACAACATGTGCTAAGGTTCATTGCACATTGTAAAGCCAAATATGATGAAACAATGTAGTCTAAGACTTTTGTCTGAGTTTGCAACAAAGTGTAGTAATTACCTATTTGAAGAACTCAATTCATTGACCTGATTCTCCTATAGCTTTAACTCACGTAAGACCACCATGTGATTCCAAAAAATCACATCAAACAACTGATATATTCCAAGCACTGTCAAGACCTGACATCCGAGAGACCTTGGGATAGTGTTCTGCAATTTGATTGTGGAAGATTGTCTTTCAAAAGAGGTAATGCACCTGTGTATTACTTGTGTTTAAAAGTGCATAAAAAAACCATCAACAAAATTGGCACTAGACGGAGGGTGATAAGAGATAAAAATGGATCGAATTGGGTCATTTTCCCATGAAATATTTCATTGAGTTTTGAGATCTACCTTGAACAAGGGAGAATTTCAGGAATTACAGCCCCCTGCCCGAGCTAAGAGAGCTAAACGAAGGGAACCATCCATCACCGATTCTCCAAACCAACCCATTGCTCTTTCACCTCCATTTCCTCCAGCATCATTGGTAGTACCACCTTCAACTCATCTAATCCATACAACCTTCTAGGTTGCCACCTCATCTGGGCTGAAAACTGCCTTTTAGCCAAACACAGTCACCAGCCCTTTTGTTGTCCTGTCAGTTGCTGCTACTCATTTACAGTTACAGGCCAATCTGGCGCAACCACCTCCACTGCCCCCTCCAATGGCGTGGCTATGAAATAACCCATCTCCTTTGGCCTTCAACCTCTACCATGATATGCCAAAGAATCCCAAGAATTTATGCACAAATTTCAACTCCCGGGATCCATAGAGGACAACCGAGGAGCATGTCAAGATTTTTGAGATTGCCTTGAAGACTATGCAGATCATATACAAAGATGTGGCTTGTAGGATCTTTCCCTACTCATTAGGGGAGGAGGGCTTCTATTGGTACATCAATTGGCTAGCCAAAACTATAAACACATGGGATCTTCTGAAGAATGCTTTTCTGTACAAGTTCAAGACCTCGATCAGCCCTGTGGATTCGTATTGACACTTCATGTCGGTTCAAAGGGAGATCAATGAACCAATCAATTCATTCAATGACTGTTTCCACATAGCGTACACTCGACTACAGGCCCCATTCATTTTCAATGATGTTGTTGTCTTACCTATTTACTATACGACATTGGATAACCTCACTTCAACCCTGGTTAAAAGAATGAGACCGCTACCCACTAGGTTGTTCGATGCATATGCCGAAGCTATTGTTGCCAGCACGGATCTAGGGTAGAATATTTTTGGTCTACTACCTTCTCTTGGGCAAACCATGCATCTGGTGCAGATTCTGGGGCTTACCCAAGTGTTGTAGCACTAGATGCCCCTATTTAATCCAGTACCACAACTACCTATGGTTTCGCATCGTGGGCAACCAGTGAATTAGGCATATTCAGTACCTCACTACTTGCTACCCTAGCAACAATAGTTGCATCCTCAACCATACCAACTACCTGTCTACCTTCAGGTAGTGGAATTCCCACCTGCTCATCATAGTCAGCCAGTTGCACAGCTCGTGTTCCTTCAGAATGTCGTGCCGCAACCGAACAACACCGAAAAGGACAGGATTGACGAGCTTACAGAACTGATCAAGAAGATGTCCATAGAGATGACACACTTTAGAAACTGGAATAATTAGCTACACGCATCACAAAAGAACATCCAAGCTAACCTTAATCGCGACAACCGAGATCATCAAGAAAATCGAGACAATCGAGATGCTAGCACATCGTCCAGGTAGAATTATGACAGAAATCAGAATTTGGGCCAGAACCTTGAAAGAAGGCCCTTCCAAAGGAAAAACTATACATGAAACAAAAGACCCAACAACGGCGGCATTCCCACACCTCTAGATCAGCCTAGTAGCAATGAGAAGCTTGCAAGCGGAGTTTACTTGGTGGAGGCTGTGCTATTTGGTTGGTGTCGCATACACAAAATGAGCCACCACTTTGAGCTGGATTGTGAGAAATTCTAATCTGCTGCTGAGATTTTCCATGTTGAAGTTCATAATGTAGTGGACAATTCCAAGTGCAGAGACATTGTCCCGTCCAACCCATACAACTCCTCGGTGTTGGTGCTAAACCAGGATCCTTTCCCAAGGGTGGAATGCAACACATTAGAATTGGAGGGTGCTGATTCGAACAACAATGATAAAGTGGAAGAGGTAAGTTTCGAAGGTCTTTTAGCTTAGCTTTTCGATTCAATAGATAGTGGTCCCAAAGATGAAGAAGAAGATCTTAAGGAAGACGAAGTCCAAATGTTCCACCAACAGACTACCCCGTACAACCTCAGAAATAGACAGGCCGGTGGTGAAGCTGGAGGACCTCTTATGACCTCCACTCCCCCGAATAATTTCAACACCCCTCCCAATCCAAATGCAAGTAATAATCTGGGTTTTCCCCATACACCCACATGGTATCTCAGTAGGAATAAACAACAAAACAAAATCCAAAGCCAAGCTGCTAGCTCCTCCCAAAATGTTTCCTATGATGAAGAAGTTGAGCAGATGGGGGAGTATATTGCTGAGGAATTCAAAAAGGTGAAGCTAAACATGTCGGCATTTGAACTTCTAAAGGTGCCTTCCATTATGAATGCCTTTTTTAGAATGATAAATGGGACTCTGTCACAAAGGTTAGCTCAAGAAACTTTGATAAAGAGGGTCTCCTTTGACGATCAACAAAGCGAGCTAGTTGTTAGGCATATCTTCAATAGTAAGGCTAACCCACCAATAGGTCAGCAAGCCAACAAGAAGCCCGACAGGGTAGCTAATCAGGTACCGACCCAAGGCAAGTGCAACGAGAAAGACAAGGGACAAGTCACCCAAGTTGACATTTTTGAGGGACTATTTTAGGGGAAATTCGAGACTCCTCCCTTTCTAACCACCATCCATGTGTTCGAAAAAAACCTCCACAACTGCTTTCTAGATTTAGGCGCATCGGCTAATGTCATGCCTTTGAGCGTGTGCAAGGTATTTGGAATAACGTCGACTCCCTCCTAGCGAAAAGTGACACAACTTGACAAAACGGAGATCAACATAGTGGGGGAAATTAATAGAATACCTATGTAGGTTGTTGTTGATCCCCAGATCCAACAGACCATTGAAATTCAGGTGGCTATTATCCCAGATACATACGGTATAATCCTAGGAAGGGATTTCATAAGGGCATTGAACAGATACGCCACAACTGATTACTCACACATGTGGTTGCCATGGAAAGGAATGCCGAATCAGATTTGGATTGGCCAAGAACCATGAATGAGATTTATGATCACTGAGTACAACAACACGAACGAGGTGTTGTATGCTGAAACAAGTTTGGGAAATTATTCTCTAGTATTGTATCAGAACGAACAGGAGTACCTAGAAGGTTAAGGAATGAGTGAGGTTTTCCTCGTACTATGCAGCCCACCTACTAGTTTGACCAATGTTTCTCAGAGCACTGAAGTGCTGGTCAAATTTGATGATGAAAAACTAGGAGAGGACAACAGTCTTGGATTGCTCAACGGCTTCCAAGATTTCATGGAAAAATGTGTTCAAGACCAGCTTAGTCTGGGAATCGGAATGAACTTTTAGGAACTCCTGCTCCCTAACTGGTGTAGGGTAAACAATGCTGCTCACTCAGAATTTGACTACTATTTGTGTTAAGAAACAATTGAACATGTTAAGAAATAGCCTACTCTGAAGGAGAAAGTAGGATAAGCACCGCGTGAACAAAACTATTCCATCCATGTACCTCCTAAAGCGGTTACTGAAATGAAGGTCCCACCGAAGGTGGAATTCCAATCTATTTGTTCTACATCCAAGGATTCTCTTGGATTATGGATGTTGCACTTTGATGGATCTAAATCTAAGCACGGAGTTGGGGCAGGTTTCGAATTGATCAGTCCCAAAGGTAAGTCATACTTTGCTGCTCATAGGCTTCAATTTTATTGTACCAATAACGTAGCAGAGTATGAGGCCTTAGTCTTGGGCCTCTTAATGGCATTGAGAAAGGGTGTTAAAGTGCTCCAAGTATATGGAGACTCGGAGTTAGTCATAAAGCAAGTCAGGAAGCTTTATTCCTGCTATGATCAAAGACTCACTAACTACCAACACCAAGTATGGGATCTAATGGAAGGGCTTGATGCATTCAACATTTAATTGATTCTGCGTGCTCAGAATCATACTGCCAATGCCCTGGTGTAGGTAACAAGCATATTATAGCCATTCTTCCTATCAGGCCTCAGAAGATTTATGATGGAGCTCACCTCCATCCCGTCAGTGCCAAATAATATAGCTAATTTCTAGGTATTCAATGATGAAAAACATATCTTGGATTTTATCACCAGTTTGGATGTGTTTGCTACACAGATAATTGATGAGGTTGAACCTCAAGAGGCAGATCTGGATATAGATGGGGTTGTCAACCTAAAGACCAACACCATTCCAAGGGGAATGGTTCAATTAGAGAGAATATTTAACCTTGATCAAATTAGAGATCGTGATCAGCAAGCTAAGAATGATACCATCAGTGGCCAATATGACACTTACAACCTAAGAATGACTGGAAATGCCAAGAACGTGTTCATCGGTAAGGTGTGTGCCCATGAAGAAAGAAAGGGGATAATTGAAGCTCTATGAAAGTATCATGACGTCATCGCTTGGAGCTACGAGGATCTCAAGAATTATGATACATCAATTATCACCCACACCATCCCTCTCAGACCAGATGCAAAGCCATTTCGATAGCAGCAACACCTTGTCAATGCTTTGTTGGAACCGATAATATAAAATGAAGTACAAAAGTTGTTGTCAGCTAGGATCATTTTTCCAGTTAGACACTCCACATGGGTGGCAAATCTGGTTCCTGTCAGGAAGAAAAATGGGGAAATGAGATTGTGCGTCGACTTCCACAATCTGAACCAACACTCAGAGAAGGACAACTATCATGTACCCTCACTGGATGAGGTGTAACAAATAGTAAATGGCTCCCAGATGATGTCCTTCTTGGATGGGTACTTGGGGTATAATTAGGTTATGGTGTAGTACGATGATCGACACAAGACAACATTCACCACCAAATGGGTAACTTTCGCTTATAGAAGAATGTCATTTAGACTAATCAATGTTGGCACCACTTTCCAACACACCATGGATATCACATTCAGGGACCTGATCGGCAAGTGCATAATCATCTACATGGATTATTTGACAGTATTCTCAAAGTAGTGGGGTAATCACATCACTGACCTATGTAAGGTCTTTGAATGGTGCCATGAATTCATGGTTTCCCTTAATCCAAAGAAGTGCATATTTGAAGTCACTAAGGGGAAGCTCCTTAGACATGTCCTATAAGAACAGGGAATTTATACTGACCCCGAACGTATCTAGTCGATCATGAAAATCTAGCCGTTAGGCAACAAAAAGGAATTAAAATATTTTTTCGGAAAGATCAACTTTGTCTGCAAGTTCATCACAGGCTTTGCGGAAATCATCAAACCACTCAATGCTATGTTAAAACAAGATGCTAAGGTCGAGTGGACACTAGAAGCAAAGCAGGATTTTGGGGAAATCAAGAAGGCAACTATTGATTCCCTTGTGCTGGTCAACCCCGATTACCTGAATCCCTTCTAGATATACTCCTTTTCTTTAGATTATTCCTATGCCAGCATCTTGACACAAAAGGATGACGAGGGGAGCGAAGAGCCAATCACCTTTATGAGTGCCCCCCTAAAGGATGTTGAACTATGCTATCATAATGTTGAAAAATAGGCCGATGCCCTTATTAAGGGAGTTAAGAATTTCAGGCATTATATCATGTGCAACAAGGTGTTTTCTATAGTTCTCGATCCTATAGTGAAAATGTTGCTTATGCAGAATGAGTTAGGAGAGCAAAGGGAAAAGTGGATTGCATTGTTGTAAGAGTATGATATGGAAATCCAGCCGATGAAGCTAGTGAGAGGTCAGGCACTTGCTAGAACAATGGAACAGGTGGTTATTGATGTTGGACCTGAGCTCACAGTGCAGTAGTATTAGCTGGAGGATGTCTCTCCAGGGGAATGGTACGATGACATAGTATATTACCTGCTAAATCATAAATGTCCACCTCATTTGCAGGGAGTTAAAAGGCGAGCCCTTAGGTTGAAAAGCAACAACTATATGTTGCAGGGCACAGTATTGTACAAGAGGAATCAAGAAGCCATCTATTTGAGATGCCTTGGTAGGGAAGAAGTTGATCATGTTCTCAAGGAATTCCATAATAAGTGTTGACGCAAAATTTTGCATGTAGCAGCAGTCTCATGAGAAATTTAGCTATTGGGGGACATTGTGCACTAGCTAAGTGACCTTTGGAATTTTATCGAAGGTGACTTTTTGTTTAGTGGGGGAGTATGAGGTTAGAAAGATAGCAAAAATATAAAATCTACACTACAGGAGATGCCCCAAAATCTTAGAAAAATTCACCAAAGCACAGTGCAGAATGCAAAGGCCCGAACCACTAAATTGTTGTTAATCAAGTTAGTTTTCTCAAAAGCACTTAAAACGTAGGAATACCCTCTAATTTTCATAATATAATCTTAGCATAACCTTAGCTAACACAGAAGATTCAAAGAAAAATGATTTGTATTCATTGAGCTATGAAGAATTACAGAAGCTAAAGAACAGGAATTCATATAATAGAAGAAGATAACAACATAGATCAATAGTCTCACTAAATGCATGAAAAAACAGAAAGGCCAAATTTATTTGGCACAGTCTCGAGTCTTCAAATTAAATAAAATTATTACAAAGGGTTTCTTCCCAATGCTCAAGAGTCTTTTTGCAACTTAAACAACAACCTAAATAAAGAGAAACATGGTCGTACTTATAGGCCAGTCCACCGCCTAAAAACACACCTAGAGAAAGAAAATCGTGAGCAGAGACCGGTGGCCCAGATCACCTCGAGTCGCCACAGTAAACATCGATCGCCCAAGAGCATGCCAGTGAAGCCAAGAAATGGAACGAAAAACCATGCAGTAGCAGGAAAGAACACATGGCGCCACAACAAGAAATGCGACAGCAGGCAAGTACAAAAGGTGCAACAACATTTCCAAGGTAATTGATGTAGCAGCAACCACCACATGTCACGCAGACAGAGCCCAGCAAAAATTCAAAGAAATGCCCAGCAAAAATCTATGAGAGGGAACCACAAGGAGCGCACCGAACAAAAGAAGGTACAAGGCGGGCCCAGTTCAAAAAGTAGCCACAGAAAGCCACATGACACGCAGTCGGAGACCGACGAAAAGCGAAGAGATACAAAAGAAGAAAGCTTCACGAGGAAACCACATGGAGAACATCGAGGGTAGTGAGCATTTGAAAAGTAAATTGTAGCCACAAAGATAAAAACCACAAAGGCTTAGAATTTTTCTATGGAATAGTTTGGCAACTCATAGGGGCATTTCGTTGGCAGAATGAAGAATCCCATAAACTTTGGTTCAATTTTCCAAAACTGCTCACAACCTTGAGAGGGCAGCCTATAGACTAGTCCAGACTTCGTTTGATGGTGCAGAGAGAGCTCATAAATTCTCATGAGCCAGCCTGAGATCGATGATTTCCTTGAAAGGCAATCTGCCTGATACTTTCATTTCTAATTCCCATTGGAAGAAGAGATGTGTGAGCTGATGCACAATCCCCTCAATTTCCTCAGTGGTCAGAGATTGATCAAAATATTGAAAGACAAAAGGTCATGCTTCTTCTCCTCGATCATAGCAACAATGTGTTCTACACCTGCTACCGCCTGATCCACAATGAAGGGCAAAGGAAGGCCTCTCTGAGTTAAGCGGGAAAATTTCGCCTGCATGTCACTAGTAACTTGGTTTAGCTAAGCCCTGCACTCTACTACCTGTTGAACAACCTCAAGCATAGAGATGAGGATACTTACGCCCATGGCCGCCGTTGTTCAGTCCTCGATGCCCACGTCACCCAAAGTTGAAGAGAAAGATGAGTGGGTAATTGATAGTGGATGCTCACATAATATGATGGTGACAGAAGAAAATTTGTAAGCTTGGAAAACTATGATGGTGGTGTAGTGGGGTTCAGTGACAACACTTCTGGTGTGATTCGTGGCAAAGGCACTATTTCTTCTGGTGGTAAGCACAATACTGATGATTTTCTTTATGTAGAAGGCCTAAAGCATAACTTTTTGAGTGTTGGAAAAATGGTAGACAAAGGCTACAATCTACAATTCAAGAATGGTAAGTGCAGAATAATAGGAAGTTCAGAAAATATAATTACTTCAGGAACAAAGACAAAAGGTAATATATTTCATTTGAGTACTGCTATTCAAAGTTGTTTGATTGCTCAAATTGATGTAAGTTGGTTATGGCATAAGAGGTTATGTCATGTGAACTTTGATAACATTGTCAAGATAAGTTCTACTCAAGCAGTTAAAGATTTACCTAAGTTAGTGAAGCCTACTAACACTATGTGCAAGGAATGTTAGATGGGAAAGCAAACAAGAAATTCCTTCCGAAGAAAACAGTATAGCTCTAATGGAGTACTAGATTTGATACATACTGATCTATGTGGTCCTTCCAGAATCAGAACACTACAAGGTGAAAGGTAATTTATGTTACTCATTGATGATTTTTCTAGAATGGTATGGGTCTCTTTCTTAAGAGAAAAACATGAAGCACTAGAAAAGTTCAAAAGTTTTTAGCTATGGTAGAGAATGAGATAGGTCAAAAGATCAAATGTCTAAGGCAGATAGAGGCAGTGAATTTACTTCACGGGAATTCAATTATTTTTGTGAAGAGCATGGTATTCAAAGACAACTATCTGCTCCCTGGACCCCTCAACAGAATAAAGTTGTTAAAAAAAAGAGCAAAACCATTCTAGACACTGCTAGAACCATGATGTTGGAAGCAAATGTTCCTCATTTCTACTGGAGAGAAGTTACAAGTATTTTTGTGTATACTATTAATAGGGTGAATGTCAACAATAATTTTGGTAAGACACCTTTTGAGCTATGGTTTGATTATAAGCCTACTATCAAATACTTCAAAAAAATTGGAAGCAAATGCTACATCAAGAGAGATGATGATATACATAAGTTTGATGCTAGAAGTGATGAAGGAATATTCCTAGGATACTCTACTAAAATCAAATCTTACCGGTGCTTTAAAAAAAGGTTAAAGAAAATGGTTGAAAGTGAAAATGTTAAGGTTGATGAAAATATTGGTAAATCATCTAGAGTCGGTGATTATGATTCAGATGATCAACATGATGATGCTGACAACAATTCTCAGATACAGAATCAATTTTAGATTGTTTCAGTGAATCAAGAAAATCAAGAAGCAGAAACACGCGAAAGTGCAGAAGAAAGATCACAAGAACAAGAGGTAAGAGAAAACTTCAAAACTCCTAAGTATGTGAGAAGAAATCATTCTAATAGTTAGATCATAGGAGACAAAACCAAAGGTATGCAAACTAGAAGAATATTGTCTAATTTCTAAAGCCGAACCTAGAAATATAAGTGAAGAATGCAAGGATGAGCATTGGACGAAAGCCATGAAAGAAGAAATGTTGCAGATAGAAAATAATAATACATGGGATCTTATTCCTAGACCTTAGAACAAAAATGTGATTGGAACCAAGTGGATGTTCCATAATAAGTTGAATGAACAAGGTGATGTGGTTAGAAAAAAAGCAAGATTAGTTTGCAAAGTATGCTAGATTGGAAAAATATTTATTGAAGCTTGGATTCAATAAAGGTACTATTGACAACAATCTGCATTTCAAGTTGGATGAGAACAAATAATTGATCATTGAAGTCTTTGTTGATGATATTATCTTTGAAGGAGATGATGATTTGTGTATGAAGTATGTTGATGAAATGAAAAGTGAATTTGAAATGTCAATGATAGGAGAGCTAAAACTATTTTTGGGATTGAAAATCACTCAGTTAGAAGATGGGATATTTATATCTCAGATTAAATATGTAAAAGAGTTACTAAAAAAGTTTGGCATGGAAAAAGCAAAGCTTGTTGGTACACCTATGGTGACCGGATGTAAACTCACACAGAATGATGAATCCCCTACAGCAGATTAGAAAAGGTATAGATCGATGATTGGTGGGTTGCTCTACTTGACTCAGATAAGGCCAAATATAATGAATGTTGTGTGCATGGTTGCTAGATTTCAAGTTGATCCTAAAGAGTCCCATGTGCCTGTTGTGAAAAGAATATTCAAATATCTGAAAGGGACAACTAATCTTGGTCTTTGGTATGCTAAGAATGATGATCTTACTCTAAGTGATTTTATTGATGCTGATTGGGTAGGAGATATAGATGACAAGAAGAGTACCGGTGGTGGTGCATTCTTCTTAGGTAAGAAGCTGGTATCTTGGTTAAGAAAAAATCAAAACTTAGTTTCATTATCTACTGCTGAGGAAGAGTACATTACTGCTGCAAACAGTTGTACCCAAGTATTATGGATGAAGCAAATGTTGAGAGATGTCAGAATTGAGTATGAAGAGCCCATTGCTATACTCTATGACAATTCAAGTGCCATTAAAATTTCTAAGAATCCAATATTGCATTCAAAGACAAAGCATATATCTCTCAAGTATCACTTCTTGAGAGACAAAGTAAGTGACAAAGAAGTCAGATTGGAGTACATACATACCAAAGAGAAAATTGCAGATATCTTTACAAAGTCGTTTCCTAAGGATAATTTTGAGTACCTCAGAGGCAAGTTAGGGGTAACTTCCCCTCCTAATCAGAACTAAGATGCAGGTATTTGCATCAGTCCATGAATTCATTGCTGTATCATATTCCAGATTGATGTTGTGGTTATTGCTACTCAAGGGGAATAGTCATATGTTTTCAAGATTGAAATTAGAGCATATCTACCTTTTCCATTGATGTGAAAGGGGGAGAGAATCAATGTGAAAAAATGGGAAAGAAGAAAGAAACAAAAAATGCACAATCTCAGGGGGAGATTATTGAAGAAGAGTTAGTTGGGTTGATGGTATTATTTTTCACATCATGTGTTTCCATCAATGTGAAAGGGGGAGATTTATGGATGTTGTCGTTATGTTGCTGATATATTGTTGTTATTAATGTCAAAACTATTATCATTTTAATCTTCTTAAGGTTGTATATGTCAGGGAGATTGAGAAAATTGTAAAAAATATAGTACAGGAAGCCAGTGCAGCTGAGAAGGTCAGAATGTTGGAAAGCTCTGTGTATTGAAGATATGAAGGTGTGCTTCAAAGGGGTTGGTGTTGAACCTTTCTAGTACGTTGTCCGAAAGTTTTAGTGGTACACATGAAGTTTTTTTGAATTTATGATGATCCGTATACCTACAGTTATTAAGTCTCTATAGATGGTTTTCTTGGTCAAAGCGAATGAAAGTATGGTAATCTCATGTGTTTCTCATATTCCTATGATGTTCATGGATGAGTCTAGATCATTCTCTATCCTTGGTGTGCATCCACAGTAATTGGAGTGTTCGTGATTGGAGATTTTTCTGATATGTGCCCGAGTGTTCATGTTCTTGGCCGACATTGTGGTGTTAGCGTGTTGCGGATCCACGAGGATCAATATTTTATTGTTTGGCATGTTTGGAGATGTTTTTTTGGATCCTCACTATGTTATGGCTGACTTGTGTTGGTACACATTGAAATTTATTCATGTATCAAGGCCGACAGTTGTAATTTATTCCTTATTTGTGGTTGATTGATTATTGGATACAAATCCATGTAGCGGATATATATACAAGATTGTTTTCCTCATTTAGTGTGCTCAAGTGTACAAGTGATGTACAAGTGTGAATAAAGGTCAAATCATTCAGAGTAGAGTGTGGAAGAGTTTGAAGAGGTTGTAGTGTGCCTAACTGGAACTATAACCAGGCTTTTGCAGAAGCTATTTTCTTAGTTCAAATTCATCAAATGGATTTAATATGATTATTGTATGTAAGGCAGTGAGCCTTCCCTTTCAGCAGTATGCTCTAGGCAGTGTGCCTAAATGCAAGTGCATTCTCTTTTTATTCTTCATTATACTTCTAACAGGGTATAATCTTGTGGACTAACATCCACCATTTTTTTTCCCCTAACAGGGTTTCCATGTATAAAATCATTGTGTTCATGTGTCTCTGATGTGTTGTTCTTATGCTTGCATCATTAATTATCAGATCTGTGATATAAGGATTGGTTAATGTTGTATAAGTTTGATTTTGGTAACAACTAGTTCACCCCCCCTCTCAGTTGTCTAGCCTTGTTTTTCCAACAGGAGCAACCTCATCTAAAATATTTTGAACTAGAGTTTGATATACCATTTAGAGAGCTTGGTTTTCATGGAGTTCCTTTCAAAGCCTCTGCTTTTTTTCTCCTATGGTAAAATTATTGGTAGAGTTGGTGGTATTACCTTTCCTATTAATCACTATTAGTGAGATTGAGATTGTTAACCTTGAGAGAATATGACTTGGGCAAAAGGTATTTGATATGGCTATTATTTTCAAAGACTTCAAGTGGGATGTACTCCAAATTAACACCATTCCTCAATATTCCCTTGATGGCATCAAGGAATGGTTGAACTTCGTGGATATAAAGTATTATGAAAGAAAAATGAACTTGAACTGGCGGCCAATTTTGAAGACTATTACTGATGATCCAAATAAATTTATTGAAGATGTTGGTTATGAATTTTTGAATATGGAAGCTAGTGATTTTGATTCTGATAATTCAAAAGAGTCAGATCAAGGATACAAACCCTCTGATGTAGAACAGGAATCAAAATCGGATTACATGTAGCCACCATCAAGAGTGTTACAAGATAATTAACAAGATGGAGAAAATTCTTATAGAAGAATGGTTTTCAATATTGCAGGTACCAGCTTTAATGCCAACTACAATGGCAACATTAAAATTCCCTAGCAATATTTATGTTAAGGAAATTTCCTTTAGATGCAAGGATTCAATGCACATCAACCATGTGGTAAAAAAGATTAAATCCCAGAGATGATCTATAGAAAGGAAAGAGTCTGAAAGGTAGAGAGAGCTACACTGGTGACTCAGGAGAAAATTCATGTTTCAAAAACAAAGTCAATTAGGCTAGCAGATGTGTGGATTAGGCCAGCATTTGGTGGAAGAGGAGAAAAGATGACTGGAACTCTAGTGGCCCACCATACTAGATTTTGGTATTCAACCATGAGAGTAGAAGAGAGAGCTGATATCATGTATCAAAACATTAAGCATGAATTATTCCAACCAGCAGAGAAGGAGATGATTACTTTGCTTCATTTTCATTTGTATAACCATATCATGGTTTGGGAACCAAGAAGAGTTTTATGTGGAGGTAATGGATGTGGTCCAAAATTTAGGAGGGGAAAGAAGGTCAATGTATGATCCTGATGAAATTGAGGTAGAACAACAAGAGAGGGACATAAAAATAAATCAATATAGAGTTTCAAGGATTTGTCAAGCGAGTAAGAGAGCTATGGGAGCAGCCTTATCTAAAATATTTTGAAGTAGAGTTTGATATACCATTTAGAGAGCTTGGTTTTCATGGATTTCCTTTCAAAGCATCTTCTTTTATTGTTCATATGATAAACTATTTGGTAGAGTTGGTGGAATTACCTTTCTTAGTAATCACTATTGGTGAGATTGAGATTGTTAACCTTGAGAGAGTATGGCTTGGGCAAAAGGCATTTGATATGGCTATTATTTTGAAATAATTCAAGCAAGATGTACTCTACATTAACGTCATTCCTCAATATTCCCTTGATGGCATCAAGGAATGGCTGAAATCTATGGATATAAAGTATTATGAAAGCAGAATGAACTTGAATTGGCGGCCAATTTTGAGGACTATTATTGATGATCCAAATAAATTTATTGAAGATGTTGGCTGGCAGACATGTGGATCAGGCCAGCATTTGGTGGAAGAGGAAGAAAGATGACTGGAACTCTAGAGACCCACCATACTGGATTTCAGTATTCAACCATGAGAGCAGAAGAGAGAGCTGATATCATGTATCAAAACATTAAGCATGCATTCTTCCAACCAGCGGAGAGGGAGATGATTACTTTGCTTCATTTTCATTTGCATAACCATATCATGGCATGGAAACCAAGAAGACCAAGGATTTCCAATTTTATGTGGAGGTAATAGATGTGGTCCAAACTTTAGGAGGGGAAAGAAGGTCAATGTATGATCCTGATGAAATTGAGGAAGAACAACAAGAGAGGGACAGGAAAAATAAAATCAATACAAAGTTTCAAGGATTTTTCAAGCGAGTAAGAGAGCTATGGGAGTAGCCTCATCTAAAATATTTTGAAGTAGAGTTTGATATACCATTTAGAGAGCTTGGTTTTCATGGAGTTCCTTTCAAATCCTCTGCTTTTATTTTTCTTACGGTAAACTATTTGGTAGAGTTGGTGGAATTACCTTTCTTAGTAATCACTATTAGTGAGATTGAGATTGTTAACCTTGAGAGAGTAGGACGTGGGAAAAAGGAATTTGAAATGGCTATTATTTTCAAAGACTTCAAGCGGGATGTACTCTGCATAGTTTTTTTGTCTTTGGTTTGTAAAAGCCTAAATGTATCAGATATCAGATTTTTGGGCCATAGAAAAACCCCATGTGGCCCGTTTGTGTGCATTCTAAAATACCCTACATTATTTTTGCAGAACTTTGCAGGCGACAAATGCGCGATTTCAGACAGGAAGAGACAAAGATCAACTTTTTGGAGAATCGTGTACTCAAATTTGTCATAAGGAATGATTTTTTAGCATCTTTTATGAGGTATAATGGGGAGCAACAGTCGTCGAAAGAAAAAATGTAAGAGAAAGCTTACAAAAGAGAAAATTGAAGAATATAGACAAAGGGATAGAGAAGGTCTTAGGAAGAAAATACAAGGTATGTTAAATATTGGTGAAGCTAAGCCCTATGGTCTTTCAAGAGAAGAGGAAATTGAATATGTTCAAGGTGAAAATGCAGAACATGATATCAAAATTGGGAATGAAAATGTTCAAATTGATATTGAAAATATTCAAGGTGAAAATGTTGGAATTGACGATGTTGAACATGATATTCAAATTGGGAATAAATATATTCAATTTGATAATGAAAATGTTCAAGGTGAAAATGTTGGAATTGAAGATGTTGAACATTATATTGAAATTGGGAATGAAATTATTCAAATTGATATTGAAAATGTTCAAGGTGAAAATGTTGGAAATGAAGATGTTAAACATAATATTGAAGCAAGTGTAAATTATGTTTCACCAGATTACATGAGAAATGAAGAACCTTGTGTGGAAGAAAGACATATTCCAAATTCAAGACCTTCAAGGACCCCTAAATGGTTAGTTGAAATTGATGATATCATTATAAAAAATTTTGAAGGCAAGAGGTCAAAATGAACTGTTCGGTTGTGGGCTAGAAGAATTTTCAACCAATATTTTAGCAATAAGACATTGACCGAGCAATGCCAACATTTTTTACAATTGCTAAAGATGCAAAAGATTGGACCTTTGCTAGCCAAATTGAAGATTCATGTGAACAAGAAGATTGAAAAAAATTCTATTATTGTCAAAAATATTTTTAATGCTCTCAAGTCCATTGGAAAAAATAACAAGGAAAAAGATAAGAGAGTTTCTCGGAGAATCACTACAACCACCCTAGTAAGCCATCAATTGAAAAAGGCTTGCTTTATGAGACAAAATTGTATTGATTTTGACATAAATCAGAAAACTTTGGATAAAGCACTTGCAAGAAGAGAAAGAATAGATGATCCTCTTCAAAATGATATATGGGATTTTGTCGGGAGGCTTCCATGTGTTGATAAGAAGCTAACCGATAATGTAAAGTAGGTAATTCTGCAATTTTGGCATGATAACTCTAGAGTATCACCCAATACAAAGATGTTTTAAAGTTAATAATTGGCAATCGAGACCGTACACCGCATCCTAAACATTTCTTGGAATCAAGCCAAACAATGTTGTTCAACAAATTTATTGAAACACGTCCAAATATGGAAATCTCGCAAAGGACTTTTGAAAGTTTGAAGCCATTTTATTGTGTGCCTCTTAAGATTTGTAATACTTGTTGCAAATACCATGTGGAGTTTTCAATGTACCATGAACTATTATGCTATATTTGTTCTACTTTGTATACTAATGAAATGTTGCAGGAGTGTGGTGCAATTCTTCTTCCGAGATCATCAAGGGACTTGCTAGATCTATTTTTATGTTCTAGAGATGATGGTTCCTTTTTCTATAGAAATGATTGTTTAAATGCAAAGTGCTCACAATGTGGTGGCTTGTCAAATTTTGTTCAATGTTTTCATGAGAGTTCTGAACATGAATTTGGAAAGAATTTTGTTGAGAAAAAGAGATTTGAGATAGTGAAATATACTTTGCAGAGTGGAGGTGAAGGTTCTAGATTTGAGTTGGTTAGAAAAGAATACAGTGTTGCTGATTTTATTTCATTTTTTAAGGACAATATTTGCTACAAGTATGCAAGGCATAATCATAGGTCTCAGTGGTTGGATCAACAATTTAGGATATGTAAGGACTCTTTTCCGATTGGAACTATTATATTAGTGGCTGATTTTGCAGAAAACTACACATTGCAACCACAAAACGAGGTACAATCTCAGTAGTAAAATTCCATTCAGATTGCTATTTTTGTCCACATAACATTTAGACATGCACCTGATAGTATAAAGGAGGATCGAAAGATAATCAGAGAGTACCATTTTTATATGAGTGATGATAGATCTCACTCGTCCGAGTTTGTCCAACATTGTTTCGGGAATTTTTTTGAGTTCTTGCAAGAGCATGATATAGCATTGGGCTGACATCTCATTTGGTCAGATAACTGCACAGGTCAATTCAAGAATGCTCGTATGTTTTATTGGTTGATTAGAATGCATGTAGAGAGGGGTGTACCTAATATTTGATGTTTTTCGAAGCTGGGAATGGGAAAGGGGAGCATGATGGAGCAGGTGCATGTGTAAAGAGAGCTCTAGTTAAGGATCAATTGAATATTTCAGGAGAAAAAATTAGTGATGCACATTCTATCATTGATTGGTGTAGTTCAACATTGTCATAGGGAGGGACACTTGATTCAACAGTGCGCAAGTTATTTTGGTTGGTTGAGGAGGGTACAATGGGAGGTAGATTAGATTGTCATACAATCAAAGATTCTTCAAAGATACATTCGTTTCAAAGCTCAAATGCAAGAACATGGACCATTTGGACATGATAGTTGGCTTGTTTTTGTCAAAGTTGTATTTAGTGCGAGTGGGTGGATACATGGGTTCCATAGTATCTAACTCTTTTATCTCAAACTATATCCATGAAAAATGACACAATGGAAAGTTCATTTCATTATGACAAGATTTCAGATCTACTATAGGCAGGACATGTTTTTGCAGTTGTTGCACTGCAGGGGAATGAACAAAGATTAGAATATTGGTTGGCTCGATGTGTGTGGGTAAATCAAAAGCTAACACAATTGATGGAAGATAATGATGGTTTCCTGTATCCTACAGGTTCAGTTGTGGTTGCGGGAACTTGGTTGCGAACATACATGATTAGAAATAATGGCATACCTGCATTTGAAGACTACGAGAAACACAAGACCATTCTCATGTATTCACACCTTGTTATAGCAACAAATGTTAAGTTGTTGAAGCATCATGCCAAACAAAAGACAAAACAACTATGGACACTTAGTAATTTTGATCATGAAGCAATATTGGATACTCTTAAGCAAAGAGATGACCTTTCAGGCACACTTGAATAGCATATTCAAGAATGGAAGGTACAATGCTTAGGTTCATTACGCTTAATTTCATTAGTGTTCTTTATTTAATACTAATATTTTGTATACTATTGCAATGTAGGTGTCTTTAATAGTGATATTTTTTTGGGATGTTTTTGGAACGATTGATCATGGACCTGCTGCAACAATAGCCAGCTTTGATCCTTTTAGAGAGGTATGCAAAAAATTACAATAATATAGACTGGTTATTCAAATAATCTTTTATAGTTTGTATTACCATCTCATCATCAAGCAGGTCATTTAGAATAATATAGATTGGTTATTCTAAGCATCTTTTATAGTTTGCATTACCAATTCATCATCGGTCAGGTTATTTAGATTAATATAGATTTTTTAGTCTAAGCATATTTTTTGTTGTGACAATATAGATTTATCATTTGACAACTTTTGTGATATTCCTGGCATGATTGATCATGCGTAACTGCTACAACAATAGGCAACTTTGATCCTTTCGGAGAGGTATGCGACAAATTACAATAATATAGATTGGTTATTCTAAGCATTTTTTATATTGTATGTAGTTTAACTGCTACCTTGATGGTTTGTACAGGTGCTTGTCACTCCAGAACGTCAACATACTACTCTTGTGGAAGACTATGCCCTGAATTCCTCCAATAGGCAAATTTTGTAAAATTTTAAATTTTGAAATGTGAAAAAATGTAACAAGGTCATAACTTTGTATAGGCATAATCTATATCTAGTGATGTTTTTTGAAATACAAGTCAAATGTATGGCACTATATAAAGGGTATGTTTAAAATGTAAAGAGATTTTTGTACTTGATCAGGCTACAATGAAAGTTTTTCTTCTTGGTTATTTCCTGTCGGTATGCTCATTTGAACCAAGTTTTGTAATATCTCCTATTTATATATAATAAATTACAGTGGCTTGCCACTTTTTCCAAAAACAAAAATGTAAAAAGTTCATGTGAATTTCATTTCCCATGTAATTGATTCTTTGATCTAGCAAAGTGGGAAAAAGGTATTTGGGTGTGCATGATGTTCAAGTTGATTGGGTAAGAATTTTCTGATGCAAGAGCTAGCTGGCTTTAAAAAACACAATTACCACTTTGGACTCTTAAGGGAAATCGTCGATCCAATGTAGCTCGAAGTGATTCGGCGTATTTGGGTGCAAAAGAGGACCATCCCTAGCAGAAAATTACCCATCTAGATGTGTTGGAACAGTCTGTTTGGTCATACGAGTTCGAGAATGAAAGTTGCACCACTTTGCAACTTTACACTGCTTGCATTTGGTAACTTTTCCCTCAATTGAAAAATCATCACCATGATAAAATGCCTTTGAGATAGAAAAAACTGAGAGAGGTTATTGTAGACGGTCCCAACATAATCCCATATCCTCAAACAAAGATTCTGTAAGCATCACGGTTTTCGAGTAACAGTTCGTCAAAGATTGTTGTCTTTTAGCACTTTGGACTCTTAAGGGAAATCGTCGGTCCAATGTAGCTCAGAGTGATTCAACATATTTGGGTGCAAAAGAGGACCATACCTAGCATAAAATCACCCATCCGGACATTTTGGAATAGTTTGTTTGCTCGTATGATTTCGAGAGTGAAAGTTGCACCACTTTGCAACTTTACACTGCTTGCATTTGGCAACTTTTCCCTCAACTGAAAACTCATCACCACGGGGAAACACCTCCAAGATAGAAAAAATCGAGAGAGTTTATTATAGATGGTCCCAACACAATCCCATAGCCTTAGACAAAAAGTCTATAGGAATCACATTTTTGGAGTAACAGTCCGTCAAAGATTGCTTCCTTTTAGCACTTTGGACTCTTAAGGGAAATCGTCGATCCAATGTGCCTCAAAGTGATTCGGTGTATTTGGGTGAAAAAGAGGACTATACCTAGCATAAATGTACCTATTCAGACATGTTGGAATAGTCTGTTTGGTCATATGATTTCGATAAATAAAGTTGCACCACTTTGCAACTTTACACTCCTTGCATCTAGCAACTTTTCCATGAACTGAAAACTCATCACCATGGGAAAATTCCTCCAAGATAGAAAAAAATGAGAGTTTATTGTAGAGGGTCCCAACACAATCCCATATCCTTAGATGAAGAGTCTATAAGCATCACGGTTTCCGAGTAACAGTCCGTCAAAGATTGCTGCCTTTTAGCACTTTGGACTCTTAAGGGAAATCGTCGGTCCAATGTATCTTAGAGTGATTCGGCGTATTTGGGTGAAAAATAGGACCATCCCTAGCGTAAACGTACCCATCCAGACGTGTTGGAATAGTCTATTTGGTCGTACGAGTTCGAGAATGAAAGTTGCACCACTTTGCAACTTTACACTCCTTGCATCTGGCAACTTTTCCCTCAACTGAAAACTCATCGCCACAGGAAAATACCTTCGAGATAGAAAAAACTAAGAGAGGTTATTGTAGATGGTCCCAACACAATACCATATCCTTAGATGAAGAGTCTATAAGCATCATAGTTTCTGAGTAACATTCCGTCAAAGATTGTTGCCATTTAGCACTTTGGACTCTTAAGGGAAATTGTCGGTCCAATGTAGCTCAAAGTGATTCGGCATATTTAAGTGAAAAAGAGGACCATCCCTAGCGTAAATGTACCCAACTATAAATTTTGGAACAGTCTGATTGGTCGTATGAGTTTGAGAATGAAAGTTGCACCACTTCGTAACTTTACACTGATTGCATTTGGTAACTTTTCCCTCAACTGAAAACTCATCACCATGGGAAAATGCCTCCTAGATAGAAAAAACCAAGAGAGGTCATTGTAGATGGTCCCAACTGTTAGTGTAATTAATATTTAATTACACTTGCATAACTTTACTTAGGTTGAGCTAATTTTAGGTCAACATTAGGGTTGCATAATTTGCTTTTATAAAGCAAATCATCTCATTGTAATCTTTGAATTCCTGAATAATAATATTTTGCACATTCACATGCAAAGCTCTGCTTTTTTATGTTTTCTCTTCTATGGAAGGTGTTTAGGTTTGCATGTCTGATCTAGGGTTTTTAACACCGACATGATCCCATATCCTTAGACGAAAATTTTGTATGCATCACAGTTTCTGAGTAACAGTCCGTCAAAGATTTTTTCCTTTTAGCACTTTGGACTCTTAAGGGAAATCGCCGATCCAATGTAGCTTGGAGTGATTTGGCGTATTTGGGTACCATCTTCTTTAGATTTAGTAGGCTCCCTCTGAATCTTCAAGCACTTGCATTAATCTCCTGACCTCATCATCCAATATTTTCCTACAATGCTTGCCTTAGAGGAATGGTTACCAGCGCACACCTCTGTAGAGATTTAGGGTTGTCCTCTTCAGATCACTCTATTCTAAATAGGCTTGTGGAGCTACCAATGTTAAATCCAAGTTGACTAACTTTGAGAAAATATGATCTTAACTGTTGAAGAGGTACTTCAAGAATTTAGCATCTGGCCTTGCAACACTGCAACCATTACTTATTCCCAACGAGTCATAGAACTCCCTCTTAAGTTAATTATTCCTCTTCGAAGAGATGTCTTTATCCATTCACCCAGACTCCTAGTTGCAAGCAGTGTCTCCATTCTTCAACCTATAGGATGCATCAAGCTCTTCTTGAAAGCAATCTTCACACATTAGCATGATACAACTTGCAATGAATAATTCTTAATTCTAAAGAATCTTATCCCAGTGATCACTATTTACTGGTCACACATAATCCAAGTAAATAATGTTAGATTTGCATAGCTCAACAAGTTGAATTTTATCTTAGAAGGGTAATTACAATGAAAACAAATAATACTTATCTCTTAAATATTATGAAGGGTGGAAGTACAAAATGCTGCTCTTGCGCTCAGATTAGTACATGACCTTCATGGCTTGAACATAGGCCAATGGCTAGAGTACAAATTTAGTAGAATTATTTTGGGGAGAGATCTAAATCACATCTGCAAATGAAGCATATTGATTAGGCCCGGTAGGGCAATCCTTCACATAGTGACCAAACTCAAATCATTACTTAACATTGCAAAACTAACCTGGCATTAACTCAAATCAAATACTGATCCATTGGTGGAGGTAGGTTTTTTTATTTTTCTCCAATTTTATTTTTGAGGTCCTTGAACTCAAATGAAGCATTTTCTCTTCAGAGGGCATATCTTTTGACTCGCTTATCCTTTTTTTGCCATTCTTGTGGCATTGGAAAGTTTGTTCAGTTCTCTACACAAATCGGAGGTCAATTTTTATCAGGGAGGTAGATGTGAACTTTGGTTTGTGCATGCACTCCATTTTTGTTTTCATGCACTAGGTTTGCATTTTCTCTTTAGTTTATGCATGTTTAGCATTCTCTCCTTTTACAATCATGAGTTATTGTGATAAGGGTATGTGTAGGATCATCATGGAAAAAACATGCCCTTAAGTGGCAATAAAATTCAGAAAATAAAAATTAGACAAATTGATGTAAAAATTTAAATAAGTTATCTATATTATTTCAAAACTATGTAAGAATAGAATCTGTAGAAAATTGAATGTAGTTTCTAAACTACTAGGTTTGTTTTTTTTAAATATCTATTAGGTGAAAATTTGAAATTTCAAAGTAGTTGTACTTAAATTTCAAGGAAAAAATAAGTAGGTATCTGTTTGACCACCCTAACCAAAATAAAATAATAATATTTTTTTATAATATTTTATATATAATAAGGGGACTCATGTTTTGATGTGATGCATGGGTATGTGTAGGATCATGATGGGCCAAAAAGTGGCAATGTGAAAAAATCACATTTTGGATCGACTCAAAAACGCAGAAAATACCGAGTTGACTTTTCTAGGTTCGGGTGTTAGTACATTTACTTGAACCAAAAACCAAACCTAGTTTCCACAAATCAGATATCCGATTTTGAGAAACAATATATAAAAAAATAGCCGACTGTTTTAACTTCAATTCTCATAGTTTGACGCGGGCGCAAAAGGAAAAACCCAAATCCAATATCCGATTTGATCAGATATCCGATTTCAAAGGTATGTATTTCATTTTTTCAATCTTGTAATCAATTTTTCAAATAGATTTTCTTAAGTTTAAGTAGATTTTATTAAAAAAAATTCAAAAAATGGGTTTTCTATTGATTTTTTTATAAAACTAGAGTTTACATTGATTTTTTATTAAAAATTAATGTTTTGAAATGGATATTGATTAAAAATTAGTGTTGTTGATGTATTTTTATCAAAAATAAGATTTTGTTATTGATTTTTGTGAAAAAGTATGGTTTTTTGGGGATTTTTCTTAAAAACTAGGGTTTTTTTACAATAATTTCATTTATATTATGTAATTTCAATTAGTTTAATTAGTTTTTTACTTTAATCAGGTATTATGGCTGCGAATGCAAATCCACAAATGCCAAATGCTCCACCACCTCCGCAGCCACCAATTGAAAACTTAATTGGTGAAAAATTAGGGCAATTGAGGGGCATTTGTGAAATTTATCAAACAATGCCTCATTTGAGAGATATGACAAACACATTGAAGGAAATAATTAAAAATATAGAAACCCTCTCCACCCAACATAATTCCTCTTATTCATGGCGAGAAGATATGAGAGAATATTATCGATGTGGATTGTCTTACGATGATGTGAAAGATCTCCAAATAGCCTCATTATTCATTGACCCCCGCACCAGTTTTCTAGTTAATGTTAATAAAACAAAACTTTCCATAAAATGGTGCATGCATAGGGACATTGTAGCTAACTTTTGGGATCGTTGGTGTATGGTTTTTGATAAACCACCGAACAATAATTCCGACATACCATTTTACTTTATTAAAAAATTATATTCTGAGTTTGTGTTAGGGCATCATGTCAATTACTTTGACATTAAATCCTTCTAGGGCGTCAGTGGAGGTATGCCCCAGGATAGACCAGGGGCAGTTAGAGTAGTCTCATGCCCAAATGTTCCCCTTCCTCCCCTTCCTCTGCCACCTCCAATATATCATCTAGAGATTATCTAGGATGCATCGACACAGACTATTCAGGCTATTCACTCTTTGAGTGGTCATTTGGTTGCGCATGCTTCTACAGTAGCTCAGCCACATTTTGGTGATGTTTGTGAAGGCTCGAGTGCTGCTGCATCCTCCTCCTCAGGTCCACATATTTGTGTGCCACATACTTGCACTATGTACTGCCATATATGCTTGGGTCCTCTTGTACAGCCCACTGAGCATCCCTTGGACACTTCTAATTATGACCTCCATGATGTGGACATTATAGATCAGTCGTAGGGGAGTGGAGTACACCCTAAAGAGTCCTCTCCTGCTAGAGAGGGAGATGCTAGAATAGTGACACAGGTAAGATTTAAGTTGTAATTTCATAACTTGCATTTGTTTTTAAATGAATATTAATAAGAGATAGTATCAAGTACTAATATTTATTTACATGGTCTATTTAACAGTTGATGTTTGAGGAGGAGCTCACATGGGTGACTGATAGCACCCTTAGGGCCATTTCATTTGGCTTGGACACACATGTAGTATATATTTTTGCACTCACTCGTTTACATTTTATATTATATACTTGCTTGTCATTTGAATTGTCATTAATGAAATTATATAATAACTTATATGTTTATCTTATTTTCCTCCTATAGGAATTACCTAGTGCGAGTGAGGTGCAACATCGTCCAGACTATGGAGGCACAAATCTGGATAAGGGGAAGATAATTGAACTCAAATTGGATTGAATTAAGATTTTTAAAATCTTATATTGATTATACATACATTGACATAGATTGGTAGTTTCATATGTACTTCTCAATTTTATGTATAGGCAATTATGAGCTATACAGATATGATGACAAGGGACACACCGTCTAAAAGAGTAGTTATTGGAACACCTCAAAGAGTAGATGTTGAAAAACCTCAAGGAGGAAGTGTCGAAACACCTGAAGGAGATAAAGAAAAAGATCAACCTAAAGAGGTATGTGCTTATTTTATTTTGTGTTTGGTAAATAAGTTCCTATTACCAATAATCGTATGCTAACTTGGATCAATTTTATGTTTTTGTTCACATTTATACATTGGCATTTCAAAAGGTGATTTGGTATATTCTAGGACTCCCGACCCTTTGAAGAGATGTATATTTCAGGTAATCAAGATTTCAATTTTAGAGTTCAATTAAAATTCAATGTATATTGATTTTGATGTTATTATTCGATTTTAAATTATATAGTATAACTAATCTCAATTGTGGTTTGAATTTTTCTTTTGCAGCTACCTTCAGAGCCAATGAGTGCTTCAAAGAGGCTCCATTTTGATGATCCACCAGTAGTTTAGGATGTGATAGACATTTTGGCATGTAAATTTTGAATACATATTGAGATGGCATATGCCACATTTTGTAAGACTTTGTTTGAATTGGCGTTGATGCCATTTTTGTATATGGACATACACTTGATTACTGGATAATTTGATATATAGAAGTTGACAATCAAAATTTAATTTGTTCCTCATGTGCATGATTGAACTCTTTGAAAATCTTATCTTGAGCAATGGTTAAATATCAATGTACAATAGCTTAAAACTGAATGGTTATATTATGTAGTTTATATTTATATCATTGATTACATTGCATTACACATCTTTCAACCTCAAATCATTAATTCACATTGCATAACTAACAACTAGATGTTGATAGATGAAAATTTTTCAATTACAATATAGTTCTTACAAAGTCAACCTAAGCAGTTATGCAATTACTTCACATTGCATTTGTTTGTCATTGAATTCTATGAGACCACATTTCTTTGAAGCTTTTTTAAAAATAGTCCACTGCCTTGTCTATGCTACCACATTTTTCATACATAATAGTGATCACATTAAGTTGTAATAAATTAAACGATAGCCTATGGCTATTTAATTTATACTCATTTTATTTAAATGGATGAGGCCAACCTTCCTTGATATTATTTTGTAATTTATTATTTCCAAGAGAGGCCGACCTCCTTGAAGAGTCACCTTATTTTGTATAAATATGAGGTGATGTTTGTTCATTTCTTCAATCAAGTTCATTCAGCATAATTTGCAATCCAAGCAAAATTTTTCACTTGAGCAGTAGCACTTCATCTTGCAATAGTAGGCCGATTTCAAGGAGAAGCATACTCGATTGTATCTTTGCATCTACGAGAGGTGCTATTATTCTTTGTATCAAATTCAGCCATGAGCTGGCCCTGAGTTGTAAGCAAATTTCTTGTTGTGTTTATTGTCTTATGTGTTTTATTTTTTGAGTGCTTTCAGTTGTATTATCTAATCTCTAAGTTGAAGACAACGAGAGAAATGGTCATATTGTTGATGACAAAGATTTGACCATGTTGGCTCTTAATGGTCTTCCTTCATCTTGGGAGTCTTACATTCAAGGAATCAGTGTGAGATCAAAACTTTCCAAGTTTGATCAGTTGAGAGCTGACTGTATTCAAGAGGATTCAAGGTTGGTTGCAAGAGGTATTGGATGAAGCCCTACAAATGAAGACATTCATGTTCTCTCCACTCAATTCTTGAAGAAGGAAGGAAAAGGAGGAAAGAAAAAATGCTTCAAGAGGAATGGAGATAAAGGGTCAAATGGTGCTCCTGCATTCAAGAAGAAGTGGGACCTCTATCATGTTTATTGGGATATGATTTGCTCAAATTCAATCAACTTGGATTTAACATTGGTAGCTCCGCAAACCTATTTAGAATAGAGTGATTTGAAGAGGACATCCCTAAATCTCTACAGAGGTGTAAAGTTGCAAAGTGGTGCAACTTGAATTCTCGAACTCATATGACCAAACAGACTGTTCCAAAATGTCTGGATGGGTACGTTTACGCTAATTATGGTTCTCTTTTGCACCCAAATACGTCGAATCACTTTGAGCTACATTGGAGCGACATTTTCCCTTAAGAGTCCAAAGTGCTAAAAGGCAGCAATCTTTGATGGACTATTTCTCAAAAACCGTGATGCTTAGAGACTCTTCGTCTGACGATATGGGATCATGTTGAGACCATCTACAATAACCTCTCTTGGATTTTTCTATCTCAAAGGTGTTTTCCCATGGTGATGAGTTTTCAGTTGAGGGAAAAGTTGTCAGATGCAAGTAGTGTAAAGTTGCAAAGTGGTGCAACTTTCATTCTCAAACTCGTACGACCCAACGGACTGTTCCAACATGTTGGGATGGGTACATTTATGCTAGGTACAGTTCTCTCTTGCACTGAAATACGCTGAATCATTATGAGCTGCATTGGAGCGGCGTTTTCCCTTAAGAGTCCAAAGTGCTAAAAGGAAGCAAAATTTGATAGACTATTTCAAAAACCGTGATGCTTACAAACTCTTTTTCTGAGGATATGGGATCCTGTTGAGACCATCTACAATAACCTCTCTTGGTTTTTGCTATCTCAAAGGTGTTTTCCCGTGGTGATGAGTTTTCAGTTGAGAGAAAAGTTGCCAAATGCAAGCAGTGTAAAGTTGCAAAGTAGTGCAACTTTCATTCTCGAACTCGTACGACCCAACGGACTGTTCCAACACATTTGGATGGGTATTTTTACGCTAGGTATGGTTCTCTTTTGCACCCAAATATGCCGAATCGCTCTGAGCTGCATTGGAGCGGCGTTTTCCCTTAAGACTCCAAAGTGCTAATAGGCAACAAACTTTGACGGACTATTTCTTGGAAACCATGATGCTTATAGACTCTTCGTCTGAGGATATGGGATCGTGTTGAGACCATCTACAATAAACTCTCTTGGTTTTTTCTATCTCGAAGGCGTTTTCCCGTGGTGATGAGTTTTTAGTTGAGGGAAAAGTTGTCAAATGCAAGTAGTGCAACTTTCATTCTCAAAATTGTACGACCCAATGGACTATTCCAACACATCTGGATGGGTTTGTTTACGCTAGGTATGTTTCTCTTTTGCACACAAATACGCCGAATCGCTCTAAGCTGCATTGGAGCGGTGTTTTCCCTTAAGAGTCCAAAGTGCTAAAAGGCAGAAAACTTTGATGGACTATTTCTTGAAAACCATGATGCTTACAGACTCTTCATCTGAGGATATAGGATTGTGTTGTGACCATCTACAATAACCTCTCTTGGTTTTTGCTATCTCAAAGGCATTTTCCCATGGTGATGATTTTTTAGTTGAGGGAAAAGTTGCCAAATGCAAGCAGTGTAAAGTTGCAAAGTAGTGCAACTTTCATTCTCGAACTCGTACGACCCAATGGACTGTGACAACACATCTAAATGGGTATGTTTACGCTAGGTATAGTTCTCTTTTGCACCCAAATACGTCGAATCGCTCTGAGCTGCATTGGAGCGGCGTTTTCCCTTAAGATTCCAAAGTGCTAATGTCAATGAAATGTGGGGGCAGAAATATTTAAGGTTGGTTCAAGATTCTGCAAGTCCTAGCTCTTGCATCAGAAAATTCTTACCTAATCAACTTGAATCAATTACATGGAAAATGAAATTCACAATGAACTTTTTACTTTTTTGTTTTTCGAAAAAGTGGCAAGCCACTGTAATTTGTTATATATAAATAGGAGATATTACAAAACCTAGTTCAAATGAGCATACCGACAGGAAAGAACCAGGAAGAAAACCTTTGGTTATAGCTCGATTAAGTACAAAAATCTTTTTACATTTTAAACATACCCTTTATACAATGGCAGACATTTGAACTGTATTTCAAAAAACATCACTAGATATAGATTATGCGTATACACAATTATGACCTTTTTACATTGTTTCACATTTTAAAATTCAATTTTTACAAAATTTTCCTATTTGAGGCATTCATCGCATAGTCTTCCACAAGAGTAGTATGTTGGCATTTTGGAGTGACAAGCACCTGTACAAACCATCAAGGTAGTAGTTAAACTACATACAATAGAAAATATGCTTAGAATAACCAATCGATATTATTGTAATTTGTCACATACCTCTTTGAAAGGATCAAAGTTTCCTATTGTTGCAGCAGGTCCATGATCAATCGTGCCAGGAATATCGCAAAAATTTTTAAATGATAAATCTATATTGTAACAACAAAAAAGAGGCTTAAGCATTGTACTTTCCATTCTTGAATATGATATTCAAGTGTGCCTGAATGATGATGAATTGGTAATGCAAACTATAAAAGATGCTTTGAATAACCAATCTATATTATTGTAATATGTTGCATACCTCTTTGAAAGGATCAAAGTTGGCTATTGTTGCAGTAGGTCCATGATCAATCGTGCCAAGAATATTGTAAAAATTTTCAAATGATATATCTATATTGTCACAACAAAAAAGAGGCTTAAGCATTGTACTTTCCAATAGACTTGAGAGCATTAAAAATAATTTTGACAATAATAGAATTTTTTTTGGTCCTCTTGTTCAGACAAATTTTCAATTTGACTAGCAAAGGTCTCATCTTTTGCATCTTTAGCAATTGTATAAAAAGTTGGCATTGGTCGATCAATGTCTTATTGCTAAAATATTGGTTGAAAAGTATTCTAGCCCACAACCGAATAGTTCGTGTTGACCTCTTGCCTTCAAAATTGTTTATAATGTTATCATCAATTTCAACTAACCATTTAGGGGTCCTTGAAGGTCTTGAATTTGGAATACATCTTTCTTCCACACAAGGTTCTTCATTTCTCGTGTAATCTGGTGAAACATAATTTACATTTGCTTCAATATCATGTTCAACATCTTCATTTCCAACATTTTTACCTTGAACATTTTCAATATCAATTTGAACAATTTCATTCCCAATTTCAATGTAATGTTCAACATCTTCAAGCCCAACATTTTTATTATCAATTTCAATATTTTCATTCCTAATTTCAATATCATGTTCAACATCTTCAAGTCCAACATTTTCATTATCAATTTAAACAATATCATTCCCAGTTTCAATATCATGTTCAACATCTTCAAGTCCAACGTTTTCATTATCAATTTCAATATCATGTTCAACATCTTCAAGTCCAACATTTTCATTATCAATTTCAATATTTTCATTCCCAATTTCAATATCATGTTCAACATCTTCAATTCCAACATTTTCATTATCAATTTCAATATTTTCATTCCCAATTTCAATATCATGTTCAACATCTTCAATTCCAACATTTTCAGCTTGAAATTTTTTAATATCATGTTCTACATTTTCACCTTGAACATATTCAATTTCCTCTTCACTTGAAAGACCATAGGGCTCAGATTCACCAATATTTAACATACCTTGTCTTTTCTTCCTATGATGTTCAATATCTCTTTGAAAATATCCTTCAATTTGTTCTTTTGTCAGCTTTCTCTTATGTTTTTGCTTCCGACGACTGTTGCTCCCCATTATACCAAATAAAAGATGCTAAAAAATCATTATGTATGACAAATTTGAGTACAAGATGCTCCAAATTTTTTATCTTTGTCTCTTCCTATCTAAAACCACGCGTTTGTCACCTGCAAAGTGCTGCAAACAAAATGCAAGGTCTGTTGGAATGCACAAAAATGGCCCACATGTGGTTTTTCTATGGCCCACAAATCCGATATCCGATTTGTAAAACATGTTCTGCAACGGTAATATTTCACCTCTGCACAATGAAGTTTCACAAATCAGATATCTGATTCAAATAGGATATCCGATTCAAATCGGATATCCGATTTGTACACACATAGACCAAAGGGAGAGGGAGAGGGAGAGTGGGAGAGGGAGAGAGAGAGAGAGAGAGGGAGAGGGAGAGGGAGAGGTAGAGAGAGGGAGAGAGGGAG
>VCHN02000014.1:90158685-90211778 GCA_007115665.2 Sequoiadendron giganteum
GAGAGAGAGAGAGAGGGAGAGTGGGAAAGGGAAAGAGAGATGTAGAGTGTTGTGCCCTTTTGCACACATGCCCCGTTCAGAACGGGGACCCTCTTTCCCCTAACTTTTTTGCTTTTTTGGTCCCGTTTGTTTTGCCTCATTTTGCGTCCCCCTTTTTTTTGTGTGCCTTGGAGTCAAGTGGTGGCACGTTCCCCAATGTCATATTTTAAGTTTTGGGCTTTTCGGGTTTTCCTTGTCAAAATTCTGGCATCTGTGGCAATTTTTTGGTTTCCCTTCTGGATTTCCCTTGCCAGGTTATCCCTCTCAGGTTTCCCCTGTCGGATTTCCTCTGCCGGATTGCCTTTGTCGAGTTTCCTTGGCTGGGTTTCCCCTCAGGCTTTGTTGTTTCCAACGGCTGTTCTAGGACGGCTTCCTGAACCCCGGATCTCGGACCTCCTGCTGCCTCTATGTTTTTCGGAGTTCACCAACCGAACCTACAACCATATGGAGTCATTAATACTGCATTAATGGCTGCCTTTTGCTATAAAAATGGTTTTGTCGGCTGTCATTATCAAAGGTTCGAGTGATAGATAAGATTGAAGAGCTCCTGACGAATTTGGCATTCGTCCTATCGATTTTTGAGGTGTTTTCCCGGCGACGTCCCCGCATCCGATAGCCTGTTCTTCGGATTTTCAAGGTAGGTTTTCCGTCCGCACACCCTAGTTTCTTTTTTATAGTTTTTGGGATTTTCTTAAGGTTAAATTGTAAAATGAGACCTGAACTAGCTAGATTTCCCCCCTGCGCTCAAAACCCATAGCTTGGAATCTAAAATCAACCCTTTAAATGCCCAAAAAATTGATCTGGAACCTTCCTGCGTCACGGCTGTTCTTCAAAATGGGGCCGACGTCTTCCCGCAGCCGTCCGTACCATCATCTTCCAAATTTTCAACATTTTTTCTTCCTTTCAGGTTCCTCCCTCCAGAATTCCCTTCTCGGGATTCCTTTGTGCCCTCACTGTTCCTAACGGCGTCGTCCGAGCGTCTTCCCGACCCTCGGATCCCAGACCCTCGATTTCCTTTTACCACCAAACTTCATGATTTTCTTCGAATCCATTCCCGAGATTCCTTCCTCGGAATTCCTCTCCCAAAATTTCCTTCTCAAAATTCCTTCTTCATCTCGCCATTTCAAATGGCGTCCATCTTGCGGCTTCCCGGATCCTGAACCCCAATCTGCTATCTGCCAGAACCCCTAGGCTTTGGTCTTTTTCTCTGATCTGCCTCCAGATTCTGGGTGCCGAAATTCCTCTTCCGGAGTTCCTCTCCCGAAATTCCTTTCCCACCACGTCGTTCTAAACGCCGGGCATGGAGCGTCTTCCCGACCTCCGGGTCCCGATGTCCCATTTGCCATCCGTTTCTCCCGAACCATTCGGCTGCTTCCGAGTTTCCTCTATCAGATTTCCTCTTCCGGGTTTCCCCTCCCGGGCTTTCCCTTGCATTTCGTCGTTCCACACGGTCGTCCACCTTGCGGCTTCCTGGCTACGGCAATCCGAGACCCGGATTCCGTCGCCTGAAATTTCATCTCCTTTGCGCCGTTTCAAATGGCTTCCCTACAGATGATCCCTGAACCTCTGAATGGGGCATCAAATGACCTCCAAATCCAAAATGGATTTCGACCCACTTGCTAAAATTTGGTCTTCTTCCATTTCCAACTTCAAATTTTCAAATCCCACTTCAGGAAGTGCATATGGGAATTCCATTCTCATTTTTCCCTTTCAAGCGGCATTCTGACGAGGGATTTTCGGCCCAAGAACTCCAAATTGTTTGCACTACCCTCTAATGATGAAATACCTTGCCTCTAAGATTATTAAAATATTAATTATGATTGCTGGACTAATCTTGACATGCAGGTATTCGGTGTTAGCCATTTTGTCAAGTTCATTTTTACTAATTCTCGTCTGTTGTGCAGGATTTATGGAATCCGGCCCAAAGACTTCCGGTGCTTCCAGAAAAGGAAAAGGAATAGCTAAGCCACCAAGGGGCAAGGAAGATAAGGAACTGATGAAGTACAAGTTCCAAGGGGTCCCTATCTAGTCTAGGGTCACTACCCTTTGGAGGGATGTTTCAGATACCAACATCGGACAGGTCGATGTTGATGAATTTACACAGAGGGTTAGAATGAACCCAAAAATTGCGAATGCCAAGTTAATAAAGAGCAATAGACTGGCTAAAGCTGCGGGTTTCCACCGGCCCTAGAGGCCCTAGAACTAGTGATGGTGTGTGTTGAGGCATACCAATATGACACCAGAACAATTGTGGATCATGAGGGGAATATCCTTGCAGATATGTCTCCGTCAGGCATTACGAACACCTTCCACCTTCCAACCTTCGAGAGCATGGAGGTCCCCACCTTGGAAGACTGTCAAGAGGTATGGGAATAGGACCCATTGGATTGTAAAAGGCTCATCAACGAATGCTGGTTGAAGGACAAATGGGCTAGTGCTGGGAAGCTTCCTTAGGAGCTCTACTGCAGTGACTTCCATGAGGACTACCATGATCTAGTAACGCTGCTAAGCCGGGTCAGGGGCCTTCCTAGTGTGATTTTCTTTCAAGAATGGATGTTCTATTTCATAGAACACATCCTCCGAGGTAAGGGTACCACCTTCTATTGGGGCGAAATCATCAGCGACTATTTCCACGAGCAGTTTACCACCGTGAAGAAGATTAACAAGTTCTTCATGACATCATACTTAGTGTACTCCCTCACCAATCGGCGACACTATCAAGGTTTGAAAACAATGCCAAGTGATTCATCAGGACCAGAGCTCAAACCATATGACAAGTACCCTCAATTGCAATTCAGAAACTTCAAAACAAACTACTGTAGGGTGAATGATGCATTCATTGCTCATGTAATCTGGTCAGTGGGAGGAGATTTTCATAGGAGGACGTCCCACAGTGCCAGGGTTCTCCTCAGACAATATGCTTTCTGGTACATCTAGTTCCCAAGGTTCACATACATCCGCCCTGAAGGCTTCTTAGATAAACCAAACAAGCTACCCCGGTACCCAAATGACTGGATTGTTCTCTTAGAGCTGACTCGGCAGCTGTGACACATTCACAGTGTCTTGAGTGAGAAGCATCTGGCAGGCCCCATCGACCCCATGAACCTTGGATAGGGGATGTATAAGGTCCACACTTCCCAGTGTGCGGGATATTCAGAAAGGGAGTTGGAAGAATATAATTTTGAATAATATATAGCAAGGCCTCGGATGGATCCCTATGGCCATGTCAGGAAGGCACTAGGGCATGGATATGCCCACCTCCACAACATGGAGGACTTCTGGGCCAACTATAGGGATGATCTTGAAGTACGGTTGTGATATTATATGTGCATGACCATCATCCATGCACGAAGGGTGAACTTATGCCCGATCCCTGATCAGATGGAGGAGGATGAAGAAGCAATTATGGATCTGATTTACAATATAGTTTCCAACCTACCACTGCCCGCTATCAACTGGGATACACCAGAGCTTAATGATATTGGTGTGCTCACCAAGTCTGTTGAAGCCTGAACAAGGGCATGGATCGACGGAAAGATGGCCCAATTGAAACAACAAGGGGTCATCCTGACATACACCAGGCTTGCAAGTGAGTATGTGAGTGAGGCAAGTGGCTCCAAAGGTGGGGATGCTACCGCTGCAACCGGGGAAACATCTAAAGCCCCACCACCTCTGAAGACCAAGAAAAGAAAGGAGGCTAGCCAACAGCTGCCCAAACCAAAGGGCTACGCTCGTAAGTCTTCCAAGCCAGAGCCCTCTAAGAAGAAAAGAAAAACAACAGGAGGCACGGAGACAACGGTGATGCCAAAGGGTTCACCCCTCAGGATCGCGAGCAAAAGATCTGGCTCATTTGGATCTCCACCCATTATAATCATCGCTGCCACCCCGCTTGCCTCAATTCTAGCTTTCGCTTCCTCCCTGCCTGCGGTGGATATCTTCGTCCACCTTGCTCAGTCTCCTCCAGTATCGCAGGTCATTCCCGTGGATTCATCATCCACCGCCACCTCGCCTATGACCTCTCCCTCCATGTCTCCTTCCCTTCCTTTCATTTCTGCTACCACAATGCTAGCCCCAGGCCTTCCAGAATATTTTGTAAAGTATATGCAGAATGTGCCTTCTAATCTTTTAAGGATGCTCACCAATCTGATAGTCCAGGTTGCGATAGCTCAAGCTATGGCCTCCACCTCTACCGAATCACCAAAGATGAGGGCGACCATGCTGATATCGGACGAGTGTGAATGAAAACAACTTGAGGCTGAGAAGGCACTAGAAGATGAAGAGTTTGAATATCACAAACACCCCTTGTTCGAGCATTCAAAAATTGATAAGGTAGCCTATGAATCTTCAAGTGAGGGCAGTGAGTCCAGTTTAGGCAGTGAGGACCGTAATGCTGAATTGATCAGAGAGTCAAATGATCCTAGGCTCAATGAAGAATGGGGTAAATAGCTTAAGGAAATTGAGGACAAGGAGGCCGAGGATCGGCTTGCACAGGAAGAGGAGACTGTTGCTCCAGAAACAAAAGGTAACAGGTCTCCCATCGAGGAACATGGCCGGACCCTAGAGCATGGTGAGGAAACTTTCCTCTAGGAGAGCAAGCAAATAGAAAGCCCTGAGAAGCATCAAGATACTCTTAACATGGAGGAGGATGCTGAGAAAGTAGATTCACCCAAGCAGCAGCTACAAATTGAGTCCCCCGTCGGGCATGAAACAGTTGAACACATTTCTGATGAAGGAAAAGAGGATGCAGGAATGAGTGAGAAAGCACTCATCATCAGAGATATCGAGCTCGAGAAGGAGGACAGCGGGACTCAGAATGAAGTACCAGATAAGGAACCTCAAATGCCTGATTGGTTGCAAAGGCAGCTCAAACAAAAGACTCCCACGACAAAGGATCCCAAGGCAAGGCTGGAAGCCATCATGGCCAGAGCACGAATAGGCACCAGAAAAGAGAAGAAGCTAAAGATCAGATCGAGGATAACCATGGATGCCTCGGGATCAAGGGCCATGCAATTAGCAATGTCAATGGTTGGGGAACAAGGTATCACTTACAATGTCTCCACCATCGATTTGGGGGTAGCCATGAGGGAGCAGAAGGTTGAGCATCTCCAGGAGTCGGTCGCCACTGTAGTGCACCTTATCCAGCAGGATAAGATCTCCAAGGAAGAATTAAAGGAGTAGGTGGCTGACTTAACCACATATATTCAACAGTGGTCATCTTCGGATGATCAACCCATGACATCATTGGCCCCGCCTCAGCTGTTGTCCAGGGAGCAAATTGATAAACTAGAAAAGAGACAGAACCTGGGTAGAACTACCGAAAATTGGTTCCGACAGGTTTTGGACCTAGGAAGCATGGGTATCAATGTGGCTATCCAAGCAACGAATAGATTCCTAGAGGTCTAGAAAACTCTAGAGGACACGAGGAAAATCTATGAGAGGTTCCCCGCAAAATACAATGTAGCCTACCCAAAGATTGAGGCTATTCTCGCTTTACCAAGTGATATCTGGGAGAGGGACCTTGCCTTCAAAGATGAGGACAACTGGCTAGTGGATACTTGGAAGAGAGACTATGACCACAGAAAGAGGTGGTTGGAGCAGGTTTTGGAGCAGATAGCGCCCGATATTGAATGGGCAAGGGAATCCAGAGAGGAGTGTATGCAGTACCTCAAACTGATGATGGGGTATGAAGTGCCCGCAGTCGAGATCAACTCTGAGAACATCAAGTCCCACTTCTTCAAGGCTATGGAAGATGGGATGTCTGCCAAAATCACCACTGATTTCATGTGCTTCGCAGCCTGAGCCTTTGCATAGTCAGAAGCCTGCCAAGAAAATGATGTCAAATATGAGGTAGATTGGAAGAAGCTTGGCATCAATTCCCAGGAGTGGAGTTATCAAATCTTGAAGGCTGATATCCTGGAGGTAGAAAAGTTCCAGTCTCTGATCCTGAATTTCATGGAGTATGCCACGTTGAAGAAGTGAGAGAGCAACCCAGTCATCGACGAACAGTTCCTTGAAGAATATCTACAGGAAAGGGCAAATCACTAAAAGACAAATTTGCTACAGTGCTGTCACTAGATGACGAGATAGGGAAGAGACAAGAAAGTATTTAATAAATGTAATATATTGGGGTGTAGGTGAAACCCTAATGTAAAATGAATCTTGGCCACATAATGGAATCAAATCTTGGCCACTCATTTTGTTTTGTGAAAACTATAAATAGGGCTCTCCTCCTCTCATTCTAAGAGAGTTGAGTTGTTGTAAAGGCATGCTGAAGAAATTATAAATGGCAAATACAATCAATTTTGGTGTATTTTCTGGGTTTCTCAATATGTTTCATGATTCCTCTCCCTTTTAGTTATAGCTTTGCTTTAAGTTATTTTGCTGTTCTACCACCTTCAGTTTCAACTTGGTAGATTTAGTATGTTATTTCTGGTTTTGGAGATAGTTGTTGTGTGTATGCTTTCCTTGTTCATACTTTTGGTCATTTGCTGAAGGTAGATGACTATGCAAAGTTAGTCTAGACTTTGATTCCATTGCTGGTCATTGAACTTCATCTTTTATTCAAGTTTCCATAATGAGTGAATGATGAACATTTGTAGTCCCTAGAAGATAGCACTGATTTCATGATATTGTGAGAATTATGGTTAAGTGAAATCCCGTTTAAGGAAACTATCCATAGTAGGAACCTCCATGATCACTATTCATTGGTAGTTGCAGGTCCGGGAAACATCTTTCTTCCTCACCTTTTCTTTTTTCCTTTTTTTAGAATCAACTTGTGCCGAGGTTCGTTGCACATTATAAAGCCAAATCCAACGAAATAATGGAGTCTCAGACTGTTGTTTGAACCTGCAGCAAAGCATATCAATTCCAAACCTATAGAACTCCATTTATTGACTCAATTCCCCTACAACTTCAACCATGTAAGGCCACCTTGTGATTCCAACAAATCACACAAACAACTGAAATATTCCAAGCACTGTCAAGACCTGACATCCGAGAGACCTTGGGATAGTGTTCTGCAATTTGATTGTGGAAGATTGTCTTTCAAGAGAGGTAATGCACCTACGTATTACCTATGTTGTAAAGTGCATAAAAACACCATCAATAGAGAGAGAGAGAGTGAGATGGAGAGTGGGAGAGTGAGAGAGTGAGAGGGAGAGAGGGAGAGGGAGAGGGAGAGTGGGAGAGAGAGAAAGAGAGAGAGGAAAGGGAGAGGAGGGAGGGAGAGTGAGAGAGTGAGAGGGAGAGTGGGGGGAGAGGGAGAGGGAGAGTGGGAGAGGGAGAGAGGGTTTAGAGTTGAGGGAGAGAGGGAGAGGGAGAGGGAGAGAGAGAGAGAGATAGAAGGAGAGGGAGTGAGAAGGAGAGAGAGAGAGAGAGAGAGAGAGGAGTGATTGAGTGAGAGACTTGAGAGAGATAGAGGTGGAGAGAGCGAGAGGGAAAGAGATAATATTTAAATATTTTATAAATTGGCAATATATATATATATTTAAATATTTATGGATAAACTAAAATATTGAAATAATATTAAAATATTTATAGATTAGCTAAAATATTGAAATAATATTTAAATATTATACATTTAATAATATATTATATATTAAATGCATAATTCGGTAAGAGATCAAATCATAAATTGTATATTAAATATATTACATTATAAACTTTATTGGATATTATATATATTAAATTATAAACTTAATTGCATTTTTAAACCGTATATTAAAGATTGTATAAATTGTTTTAAAACCGATCTAAAAGATATCATATATCGAATTCAAATCTGATATCGGATTTTGGATTTGAATCGGATATCCAATTTGAATCCAATATCCGATATTCTGACAAAAAATTTAATGTCTCTGTATTAGGCTGGGTATTAGGCTTAGGATTTGGTTCGGACCTACCAATCCTAAAAAGTCAACATGTAAAACGTGTTTAACAACTTACCTTGCTTTTCTAGACTTCGCCCATGTGGCTGACGACTTTTATTTTACCTAAAATTGATGAAACAAAAAGGGTTTGTAAAGGAGCTTCTCAGATTTCTACGAATATAAATTATATTTTACTTAGAATCTAATAAGTAATTATTATTTATTTTTTACTAGAATTATGACTAAAGTCCTGATTGATAGTCTGATAGAAAAACATCTAAATCTTTCAAATGGTATCACATTTTTTTAATCCAAAACATGCATCACATTCTATGTTTCGCATACTATAGTATTAAAAAAATTAAAAATGAATTCCATTAAGTTTTCACCAAGTTAAGGTGGTCAGACATACGAGTTTTTATATTTTTAAAAAGTTGTAATAAAAAATTCATAATTAATTATTTATTTGAAAAAAATTTACAAAAAAAATATGCGTCACAGCCAGACATGAGTCCTCTACTTATATCTAAAATCTTATAAAAAAATATTATGATTTTATTATGGTTAGGGTGGTCAGACAGACACCTACTTCTTATTTTTTCCCTGAAATTTTAGTACTACTCCATTGAAATTTTAAATTTTCACCAAATAGATTTTTTTTTCACAAAAATTAACCTAGTAGTTTAGAAACTAAATTCAATTTTCCACAGGTTCTATTATTACATATTTTTGAAATAATATAGATAACTTATTCAAATCTTTCTATCAAGTTTCCCAACTTTGATTTTCTGAATTTTCATTGCCACTTAAGGACCTGTTTTTTTCATGATGATCCTGCACATACCCGCATATTGTTTTATAATTTTTTTCCATGTAAATAATTAATTATGATTTTTTTTATTATAAATTTTGAAAAATATAAAAACTCGTCTGTCTAACCACCTTAACTTGGTCAAAACTTCATGAAATTCATTTTTTTTTAACCCTATAGTATACAAAACATAGAATGTGATGCATGTTTCTGATTCAAAAAATGTGACACCATTTGAAAGTTATAGATGTTTTTCAATTAGCCTATCAATCAGGACTTTAGCCGTAGTTCAAATAGAAAATGAATAATAATTATTTATTAAATTCAAAGTAAAGCATAATTTATATTGGTGGAAAGTTGAGAATCTCTTTTAAAAACCCTTTTTGTTTCATCAATTTTGGGTAAAAAAAAAGTCGTCAGCCACATGGGCCATCATATCACTTAGATATCACCACTTTTTGGCCCATCATGATCCTACACATACCCATAAATGAACTGATATAAAGTTCCATCAGGGGGGGTTTCTTCCATAATAATCTAATTAGAGTGTAGTTGCACTTTGATCTCATCTTGATATTGATGACAACTCGCATGGGTTGTATCTGGATTTTGTTGTTTCTTTTGGCCACATTTTTCTCATAGCTTGACACATTTTGGTTCACATCAGTTCACATATCAGATTGAGAGCCTATGGTTAATGATCTTGAATCGTATCAGATTCACATTAGGTCACATCTTAGTTTGAGGGCCATTACATTTATGGTTAATGTTCAAGAATCTTCATGGTACTTTCTCCTATGGATCAGTTTTAGTCACAGTTTGGCATTGGCATCAAGATACACATGGCTTCTAGATTCTTTCATCATATCATTCCTTCTTATGGGGAGCATCTTTTTTCATCTTCTTTTGCTTCACAGATTTCAAGGTTGTTCTAGTTTGTGAGTTTTCCATTGTTCCATGGCATCAGGTATGTTGTTTATTTATTATGATTCCTTGATTCAATTAGTGATTCTCATTTGGTTTTAGTAGTAAATAGAATTATCTTTCCTTTCTTTCTAGATTTAGGTTCCAATGTTACTCCACAGTGTTCTTCCAGTGCTTCTTTGTAGTAGGTCATCTCATTAAGGTGGGGTTTTGTCCTAGTGGGTTTTCTCCTCTTTCCCATTCATTGCATTTGTACATGGGTACCTAACATGGCCTTGTTGTCGGGACCCATTGATGATTTCTTGCATTCATCCTAGCATTAGATGCATGCTTTTTTAGCCTCCCTAAGTTGCACTTAAGGGAGGGTGTTGGTGTAATTAATTACACCTTATTAAGTTTACTTAGGATTTACTTAGGTAATAATTAGTTTACTTAATTAATAAGTAAGATTTATTTAGTTGAGTTGTTTTTAGGTCAAAATTAGGGTTATACATACATTTCTTCTATAAACCTATTCATCTCATTGTAATTTCTTAATTTTGAATAATATCAATTTTCACATCTTTATGCAAAGCTCTTGATTTTTTCTATTTTTCTCTTCTATGGAAGGATTTTCTAGTTTGCATGTCTGATCTTGGATTCTAATATGTTCTAAATCATCCATCCATTGCCTTCCACATCACCCATCACATCCCATTTGCATTCGCATCATAGCTTGATCCTGTGTTTGTATCATGTTCTCCCCTAGAACTACTTGGCACATTCCTAAGGTCAGTTTGTCCTACCTATATTGGAGTAGTCTATCACATCACATTGGGGCCATGGTTCTATACCTGGGTTAGATCGAATTCATGTATATCCTTGAGATATTTCTAAAAATAGAAAATTCAAATTCATAAAATCCTTCAAAAAAATCAAAAAACATTCGTAAAATCAAAAAAATCCAAAAAAATTAAAAACATTTAAAAATCAAAAACAGCTCTAAAATCTATAGTCAAAAATAGAGTCGTCATGTTGAACTACATTGTCTTTGAGCTTTAAATTAGGCAATTCCATCATCGATGTACCCTCGAGACACTTAGGTCAGTGCTTTAAGAGTCCGTCACAATAAGCTGACAAGTTCATTTGTTCATATCTCATCAATAATCAAGTCTATGTTAGTCGAACTACGTGGTCTCTATGTGTATAATTGTATAATATTTTATCAGCCCCCAAGGCCCTAAGATAGTTCTTTAGGTTAGTCTCTTGGTCAAAATCTCAGACAAAACCAAAAAAACATCAAAAAAATTGAAAATCAAAACATTTGTAAAACATCTCAAAAAATACCAAAAATAGCCTCAAAATATATCAAAACCTCAAAAACATAGAAATATTTGAAAAAATTCATCTGTGACATCTCGCTTTCACCCAAAATAAGCGTTTCCTCATAATAAATCAATCGTCGGCCTCAACCTTTGGTAAAACAGTTGGAAACAAGTCTAGCAAGTTAAAAGTGAAAACTCAATCATTAAGGGAATCAAGTCTAGGTCAGTAGCTAAGCAAGTTCATCAACTTTGAGTATTAATAGCCCATCATCTAGTCAATCTCAAATCATCTGATAACATCATGTCCTAGGATGCATCCTTCCTACAATGGACATCAACATCAGGCATCACCGTAGTTTAGTTTCGGTTAGTGGTATGAAGAACATCAACTTGTTTGTTTATTTGATCTTTGTCGTTTGATTTATCTTATTGCGCTCATTCCAATGACCTCTTGATTTTGTATAAACAAAAATATTTTGAGATAAAGGAATGTGGAAATGATCATTATCTTTTTATCTGTTGTGCTTGTTGGATGTTATTGTAATATAACCTTGGTAATGTGTGATTTGTTTGATTTGTAGGGAAGATGTTTTAGGTGTCTTTTTCACCACATAAGAAGGCTTTCCTTTCTATGTTTTGGTCTGAGATACTTAAAATATTTGAACTACATTTCAAATAAGGTTTCGTACACCAGGTGTGAACAAGAGTACTATCTGATTGTCAAGTCAAAGTCCATCACACTAGGTGCAACACCATCCTAGTTTTTTATACCTTAATGCATCGTACCTATGTGTGTTATCAAACATAAGGTAAGTAAGCCCTTTTAAAATCCCAATTCTTGATAATAATCATTTATCATCATCTATAATAAATCCTTGTAGATCATGACTTGTTAGATCCTCCTCTTATCATCTTATTTCTTCTTTCTTCTCTCTGTGCTAACATGGTACATCATTGTTGCATCCATCTTGCATCCACAAATGATCAACATACATACATCTCATATTTAAGGCATAAAATCATAGTCATCGCATATCATCGCATAACATAAATCATATCAATACAAATCATTACATATCGTGTTTATTTCATGTATCACATCATTAATCATAATCATTGCATAACATAAATCATTAGATATTCATTTCACATTATCACATAGGCATATCATATCACTACATCTATGCCATTGCATTCATATTACCACATATCATGAATACTACATATCACATCATGACATTTTCCATAATCATTTTTAAGTTACAAAGGATAATAGAGATTTTTTATTCTAAGTGTCTTAGAAATCATTACATTCACATCATTCCATATCATGAAACATAATAATCGCATGTCATGAATCATAATCATTGCATATCATATGTCATCTCATATTATTACATTCATTTTTTTTACACATCATTGTTTATTGCATGTCATGATTATATTTGTATCCCGCATAATCATATAAACAACATCATATCATCCATATATGCATCATCATATCATACATGAAAAATATATAAAAAAAATTACATTTACATATCATATCATAACACCTCATACATCTCATAATAAATCGATCTAAGCATGTTAAATTCATTTGCATAACATAAACATTTTCATCCATACTACATACATTATCATAAAATGCATAGAAAATATACAAAATAAATGCATCCATAACCATTTGTATCCATAAACATCTTCATATCATAATCATACGTCACATAAAATTGCATATACATAGAACATCCAATTCATCCATCCATTATGCACAAATAAAATAGAACACATCTCATAATGAATCGATCCTCTCATATATATATCAAAACTATAATTTTCATGGTACAAATTAGGATCGTATGTATGTGTATCAATCAATATATATAATGCCCATGGGGCTATAAAAAATAGAGCCTAAGGATCTAAAAAAAGAATGATGTCGATCAAAACTGTGGAAGTTGGCCTTGATGGCTACTCCACTCACCTACCTACCTATCTAGCTACTCCTCGACCTGTCTCATTTCGGTCTATTGGGAGTACTCTGGTACTTGAGCTATTACGGGTATGACTTGTTGATAGTACTCAGCCTCCCATACTCATGGTACATTCACACCAGGACTATCCTTCCTTGAGATGCAGTAGCCATGCTCTCTAACTCTTGCCTCTTGCCAACCTCCTTTGCTAGTTGTAGCTCTATCCTCTGTCGTTGTTGTTGCTCGTGGTATCACTCTGTAGTGAGGGCTTGGACCTATTGTCTAGCTCGGTCCCTCTCTGTTATGAGAGCTTGCACCTATGCCTATAGCCCATGTATCTACCCCTGAAGTTGTTGTATCTAGGCATCTCGGCATCTCGTGCATCTAGTTATGTTGGCGGTTGTGGCTGCTAGTCTCTGGGTTGTTGATCTCTCTCTTGGTCCTTGGGTGGTGGTTGCTAGTCTCTCTACTGGTGAGGAGGTGGTCCTCCTCCTCCTCCTCCCCCTCCCCCTCCTCTTCCAAGTGCTCCTGGAACTTGTCCTCCCCATCCTCACCCTATTATCCTACCTCAAGTTCTCCATCATGGAGGTGTTTCCCCTGGAACTATGAAATAGATGGGAGGCCTAAAGCAATCATCATAGTTACTTGTGGTGCCTACATCTATTGGTCCCTGTGCATATTCCCATGGCCTAGCCACCAACTATCTAAAACTATCCACTACCTATGTTGCAGGGATCATTTGACCCCATGTCATCTCCCTGGTAGACTAGGCGAAGATGGCAATATACTAATCATCCAGCCTATCCTGAATATCACCAAATTGTTGAGCTACCCTTTCTATTAGGTAGCACTCTATGATAGTGTGCTCACGTCCCTACATCAATCTATCTTGCCTCGAATAAAAAATTTGTTGTACATCATCATAGTAGGCCGACATCTATAACCAAAGTCTCTAGGTGAAGACTATCACCTCATCCAAAAACCCCCACCAGTGAGGGACACCTACTCATCTTGTGTGTCTTAGTGTGATGCCAACTCGGTACCTCCAAATAGTTGGATCGTTAGGCTCAACATCAACCACTGTAACAATTGGTTGGAGCACGCAAATGTGCTCCCAAGCCTATATGTTTAATGATGTCACACCAATCCCAATCACTTGGCTATCATAGTAGACAAACTCATGCAAGTCATGATATAATGAGGCCAGCATCACTGGCCCCCAAGAATACAGATTCTACCAGAATAGCATCTACACCCAAGACAAACCCCATCTCGAGCTAAGTTATCGACCTCAATGATTGGGAGCTACTAGTCCTGAAATGATCCCGGTCACAATCAGCCGAAAATGACCCCTGTAGTACTCAAGATCAATCTGACCCTCTGTGAAGACGATCTCATCAATCCCCATAATCTCAAAGCATGCATCAGTTTTGACATCCATATCATAAATAACATGTTCACCATGAATCGACAACCAAAAAATTTGGCACATGACCTCTAATGTGACAATCGCCTCATTGGTGGGAGATGGAATGATGAAGTCTCAATATGCCACCTCTTTGCCAATGCAATCATCATGGCTAGGAGGGTCCTCACAGTGGGCACATAGGCAATATACCAAAGGCCAATCACACCAAGGTACTCCTATAATATCTTGTGTAAATCGATCAATCTGCTCAACACCGACGGTCGATGCTCGCATGAATGCATAGGCTCTCAATCCTCCTGCACCCATGAAGCCACAATGTCAGGTTTCGAAAAAATACTAGACGTCGTTTGGATTTTTCAACACTAAAACAACAAATGTGTTACTCTTTGCAAAGATGTCACTCTTTGAAAACTCCAAATATTGACGTTGGAACCCAAAGTGAAAAACCAAGCCATAGCGTCGCTATTTGCACAAGCAACCATTTTGACCCAAAACCCTAGAAAGCTAATTAAGTCATGACATCGTCATTTGCAATGGCATCACCCTTTGACCTTTGAAACCCTAAAACCAAACTATGATGCAAAATCACAATAAGTAGTAGCAGCGTGATTTGACCCATAGCGTCACCGATTAAGCACCTTTAGCATCATTATATAACAATGTTGAAGTTTTTGACTTTTCAAACCCTAATAAATGTGCCAAAAAGTTGAAATCAAAGGTCAAGTTAGGATCACAAACCACTAGTCTTGCACCTTGAGGTCGCTAATAGACTCAAACTCACTCGGAAATGTGCTAGGGAAGCACTCTTTGCGCCATCGTGTAGGAGGGTCAAAGCTCAAAACGCTAGAAATATCAAGGTGTGAATGCAAAAATAAATGGAAAGTGACCCCTCCAAGGCTATTTAAGCATGAAAATTAGGTTTTTTGCTCCCTTTTAGCTATCAAGCTAGGGCTTTGTGCCCCCGATCCAAATTTTTCCCAACTGAAGCTCGTTTTAGGTCTTTTTCTTGTGTTTTGGCATATTTTTAGCATCCTGGAACCTTTTTGGACCTGTTGAGCAGCTTGTAGTCTTTTATTTGCGAGACCGCCCAAAAATTCAAAATTTCATCCAATCTCTTGAGGGCACAGTATACCAGCATATTTTTTGTCGATAGGGCGACAGTGAGGCATCTTGAAAATTTCAAAAAAAAGAATTTTGATCCCGACAAGGTTATTCTTCGAGCCAATGCATCAAGCACATTGCTTCAAAGAGGGAAAAAATGTAGACATTTGAATTATCCTAATTGATATCGTGCACTCGATCCTGATCCACTAACATCATTTCTTCCTGAATCACTTATTTAATAATCAGTTAATTAAATAATCTTTATTTAATTAATTCACCATAATTCCTCTTTTAATTAAATAAATCACTTTATTTGATTAAATCATCATCTTCTTTTAATTAAATAAATCACTTTATTTGATTAAATCATCATCTTGTTTTAATTAAATAAATCACTTTATTTGATTAAATCATCATCTTGTTTTAATTAAATAAATCATTTTATTTGATTAAATCATCATCTTGTTTTAATTAAATAAATCATTTTGTTTAGTTAATCCTAGTATTTCCTCTTTGATTAAATAAATCAATTTTATTTAACCCTAATATTTCCTCTTTTGATTAAATAAATCACCCTTATTTGATCAGATCTAACATCATCCCTTTTAATTAAATAAATCAAACTTTATTTAATTAAATCTAATATACATTATTCCTCTCATTTGATTTAAATAAATCCAAAAATCTAAATCAAATATCAAATCAAACTAATCTCCATCAAAGTTAATTAAATCCTACTTAGCTCTAACTCTAATCCATAAAATCCTCTAGATTTTGCAACTTGCACAAGTAAATCAATTTAATTGATTTATAAATTCTTCTAGTTTCATTCAAAAAGGGCATCTTGTTGGAATATTCTTCCAATTTGAAATCTCCCTCCTAAAAGGACTTGTCCTCCAACATGGCATTAAAGCCTCTTAAAAGTCCTTTTTCTTGAGCCAAGTGGCATTAACTCCTCTCCCACAGATCTTCTTCCACAAGCCATCTTTCAAATTTCAAATTTCCACTTAATTGCATTTATTTGCACATTGGCCAAAATGTGCATAACCTCCCTTCAATAGCATGTTGACAAGTGGCACATTGTTATTAGTTCATCTTTTATCCTAGATCCTTCATGCTTCTCATTCTTCCATCCTTCTCTCCTATAAAGAGCTCTTCTATTGATTTTGGATCCACAACCTTAGGCAAAGTCATTATCTATAGATTTTAGGCAAGTTCATCCATTGTTCATCCAAGTTTTCATAGAATTTCATCAATCTTAGCTAGGTTATGGTCAAATTTTCATCAAATTTACACAATAGTCAACAATCTTCATCAAAAGCTTTGCAAGGAATTGGGAAAGGGCTTCTTTCCACATCAAGGAAGCACCAATTCCCCAATGGGATGCTGGTTTGAGTGCTTTTGAGCAAGATGTAATAGCTTTATTTGATTTGTTTTCTTCATTTCTTGTTCTTGGCATTTGAATGAATTGCACAGGGAATTTTTGTTTTAGACTTGTTTTTTGACTAACATTGTGTTGTTTGATGATGTTTGAGTAGTTCTAGACCAACCATTCATAGGGATGATGGTGTCAAGGATGCAGATGCATCTTGTTGGCTAGAGCTCTGTTTTGGTTGCTTTCAATGTGGGTTCCTCTATCATGATTCTTCTACTCCTTTTTCCCTTTGTTTGGCTTTTGATGACTTTGACACTAGCTATGGAGGATTTTTCCTTGATGCTTCTTCTGGCACTAGTTTTTCAATTGCTTCATTTGTACCTATATTTGTTGATGGTATTATTTATGAGGGTTTTTATGATGCATGATTGTTTGTGTGGGTGGCTTCTTTGGCTTTCACGTTGGTCAGCTCCCTGGCATTGAATATCCCTTGGGGCCCTCTGGCCATGGGTTTCCAGTATTTATCTCTTGCTTCTCATCTTGTTGATGTTTCTCTAGTTGTAGTTATAGATGGTGAGTTTGATTTGTTGTATGTGCTTTCTCTACACTACTTTGTGGGTATCTTTTCTAGTGCCTCCAGTTTGTGTGGCTAGTTGAAGTTGTTTATTATTGGTTGTGATGCCTTGTTTTGGGTTGTCTTTTGGACTATGTTGTCCCTTCTCTAGTTTGGCTCCTATTTGGACACTTTGACTCCATTGTCTCAAAGATCGATGCTTTTCCCTTGGTCTTCTTTGGAGATCTTAGAGTGCTTGGGGGTGTTCTCCTTATGACTCAATTCGTTGGGCCCAAGTGTTCTTTTTTTTCTAGTGCATCCTTCTAGATGTTGGTTCTTGTGGATTCTATTGGCCTTTTCTATTGGGTTATTTCTTTAGCTTATCATGTTGTGACTCTAGGGATCTTGCCTTGTCCCCTTGGAGGATCTGTGTTTTCTGCATTTAGGGGTTGCATTCAACTTTGTTGGTCATTTCTAGGATGGGGTTGTGGGGGTTGACATTGAATACCCATCTTTTGGGGTGTGGGGTTTTGAGTTCTCGCTCTTGGGTTGTGTCAAGGATTGTACGGTTGGCTTTTACTGCTATTTTTTCCTAGCTCTCTGCCCTCACACTTTGTTTAGTTATTTTCGATTTGGCTTGGGTTTGTGCTGGAAAAGATGGAGTTGTTTTCATAATTCTTAAGGGAGTTGTTCTTGTCCCTTCTATTGGTTTACTTTCTCCTTTGGTTCCCATATTTTTTGGTTCTCATATTGAGGTGGAGATTCACTCTATGGGTTTGCAAGGAGGCTCTCTTTCCTCTTGTTGGCTCTCTCTTTTACAACTCCTTTTGAGGTGGAGTGTGTTCCTTTGGAGGTGAAGCTTAGGTTTTCTATTAAGGTGATCATTTTTTGGGAAGGGATTTCTTTATTTCTCTTTTCTTTTGTTTGTTTTCAAAAATGGATTTTTTGTACTCATTGTTTGTGAGTTGCAACTCTTTGTTCAGTTTTTTAAGTTGAAGGCTTTGATTGGTTCTCCCCTCTTTCTATAGGGTGATGTTTTCTATGCTAATTTTTATTGTTGGTGTTGTCTCTATTTCTTTGTAGCTGGTCTATGTTTACCAATTTCATGCTTTGGTCAAAAGCATGGCTTGTTTGTTTGTTCTTCTTGGCTTACTACTAGTGAGTTTTGCTCTTCTTTTTTGGTTGTCTCATTTTCTATGAGTCACTAGTCTTATGTGTCAAGGGCTTCATTGTAACTAGTACTGGGCCATCTAGTTTTGATCTAATCAAAACTATATTATTATAGTATTAATAAACAACCCTAATTTTCTTTCAATCCCAAAAATTTATATTGTGGATACCCACTTTGTATTTTTAGTTGCATTTTAATAGCTCCTTATTATAATTAAGTATATCAACCAAGGGAAATTCAACACTTGAATCTATCTTAAAACTAAACTTGATTGCCACTATACATTAAAACCTCAAAATAGAAAGCCTAGTTGAGCTAGAAAATATGTCATATTATAGAAAGATTTGATTTAAAATTACTTGTATACCTCAGCCTACAAATCCTTTCCAAACCAAATTTAATAGTCAATTCCCCTATTAGCATACATATCAAACATAATAAAATTAATTTAAAATATAATGGAAATGTGATAAGGACACACAATGATTTTTTTAGGTAGCTAGAGTCATTACTAAAAGATGTCCAATAACTAGTTTTAAGAAACTTGGGTAGGATTGTATTGAACCTACATGAAATTGATGTGATAATTGTTTTCTTTGTTAGATAAATTAAATTTAGGATTAAATAGGCACCCTAAGATTTTAAGATTCTAATATAATACAAGGGTATGTGCAGGATCATGATGGGCCAGAAAGTGGCAATATGATGGGTATGTGGCTGATGACTTTTTTTTTGCCCGAAATTGATGAAACGAAAAGGGTTTTTAAAGGAGATTCTCAGATTTCCACCAATATAAGTTATGCTTTACTTTGAATTTAATAAATAATTATTATTTATTTTCTATTGAATTATGACTAAAGTCCTGATTGATAGGCTGATTGAAAAACATCTATAGCTTTCAAACGGTATCACATTTTTTGAATCTGAAACATGCGTCACATTCTATGTTTCACATACTATAAGATTAAAAAATAAAAAAAATAAATTTCATGAAGTTTTGACCAAGTTAAGGTGGTCAGACATATGAGTCTTTATATTTTTTAAAAGTTTTAATAAAAAAATTATAATTAATTATTTACTCTGAAAAAAATTACAAAAAAATATGCATCACATCAGGACATGAGTCATCTACTTATATCTAAAATCTTATAAAATAATATTATCATTTTAATGTTGTTAGGGTGGTCAGATAGACACCTACTTCTTATTTTTTCCCTGAAATTTAAGTACTACTATATTGAAATTTCAAATTTTCACTTGTGTAGATTTTTCTTTTTGTAAATAAACCTAGTAGTTTAGAAACTACATTCAATTTTCTACAAATTCTATTCTTACATATTTTTGAAATAATATAGATAACTTATTCAAAATTTTATGTCAAGTTTCCTAACTCTGTTTTTTCTGATTTTTTTGCCACTTAAGGGCCTATTTTTTCCATGATGATCTTGCACATACCCACAGGAATATGTGGTGTACAAAAATGATAACTTCATAACCTTGACAAGACAAGAACATTGAATAGTATTTCCTTTGGTTGACCTATAGAGACCTACAGAAAATCTATAGTAAAATTACAAACACACCATCCCCATTATGTTCATTCTTTGCAATCCCCAATACATACTTGTGTCACATTGATTAAACTATCCCTCCCCCCGATTATTGAACAAATATATTAAGTCATATTTTGGTTGTTTAAAAATCTTCAATATGATAAGGTATTGGTTTAGAGGTAAATCCCTTGGACCTATTTACAAATCATGCAGATTTTAGTTCTTTGCCCCTTAGAAATTCAAGTGTAGTAATCATTCATCCTTGTTTGACATCATCTTAATTCTTATCCTTACATATGGATGGCATATTGAATGTCTAAGTACCAAGACACAACTATATGTTGCAAAAGTATGTGTCAAGCTTGTTAACAACTTGTAAAAATAGGAAGGAAAAGCCAAAATTTGAATTTAAACTTTATTTGTATACATCATAGAGTTTATCTTGAATAGACTAGAAATGAACCTAGGCAATAAAATAATAATCTTGAATCAAGGAGTGATTAAATTGAGGCGGCCACAATTAGAGTATAAGAAATAAGGATAAATGATAAAACCATAGGAATAAAAGTAGGTGGGACTAAATGGGAATGCATATGGATCGAGAAATGAACCAATCCTACCAAGGTGATTTGAATATGTGTAGTTTCATTTGAATCAATCCTTAGCCATAGATAGGTGTAAGTTTGTGTCACTTGTCAATATGTAGTTTCATTAAAAGATATTCCACCAAAACATGCACAACACTAAATGTGAATTAGCATGGACATGCTAATTTCACTATTACAATTATATCTTTAAACATGATTTTAAATATAATATTTAAATTATATTAGAAAAATAATTAAAAAATGATAAAAATAACAATATTTCTATGAAATATTATTGATTCCACTTAAACATTAAACAATTTAACAATAAAACTATCGATTTCACACTTGTTCACATAGAAAAAATTTAAATAGTTATCTATCTATTAATAACACATACAATCTTAACCGTCATCGTAGAATTAAAGATAAAAGATGAAACACATGTAAGTTGGATAAATTTTCCACACGGTGGGCTTATGAGCACATGAAGTTGACGAAACAACCTATACATGATTCTAGAAGCTTGACTATTCAAATATGGACGAAGCGGATATAATATGAAACACTGGATAGTGAAATGACTTTCAACTGATAATATGGAGAAATCAAATATTAACACCAATCTTTGGTGGAAATTGCTTTGAATCGAGATATTTTCAAACAAAATCACAGAAAAATCTAAACTAAACTTATGGGAAGTAACTCAAGAAAGGCAAAGGAAAGATATTTATCAATATCAAGGATTGGCTTGATGATTCTCTAGTATTATCATGGCAATAAAGTTAGCAGCATTCTTTGAATAGTGGAATACTCTAAGCCAGTTAAATCAAAAATTATTTCCTTCCATTAATCTCAACTATTCAAATATGTACGAGAGGGATGATAATATGAGACCAATTCCCGTGGATCTTAGCTAGGTTATGGTCAAATATTCATCAAAGGATCACAATTATCAACAATATTCATTAGAAGCTTTGCAAGGAATTGGGAAAGGGCTTCTTTCCACATCAAGGAAGCACCAATTCCCCCATGGGATTCTGGTTTGAGTGTTTTTGAGCAAGATTTAATAGCTTTATTTGATTTTTATCTTCATTTCTTGTTCTTGGCATTTCAATGAATTGCATGGGGAATGTTCATTTTAGACTTTTTTACTGACTAAAATTGTGTTGTTTGATGATGTTTGAGTAGGTCTAGAAAAACCATTCACATGTTGGCACTAGAAGGAGGGCAAGCCCAACAACAATAGTAGAAAAAAGACTAACAAAAAGATTTGTTGGCACAGCAACAACTTAAATCATATAAAAAAGAATTAGCTGCACAATAAACTCCCATGAATGTACCACCTAGTCTGCAAGTCACCCCACCCGTCATCCAAATTAGTACACCAAAACAAAACATGTTCATCCCACCACCAAACCCACAAAGTGATTTATCCACCCAAATCGAAAGGATCTCACAATAGGTGTTGGACATACAATCAAGGAAGACCCCTAAATCACAAGAGAATTTATGCCCTTATCCATTTGATGGGAGTATTGTGATTAAGCCATTCCCAAAAGGATTTGAGATACAAAAATTTGACAAGTACCGTGGAATAAGAAATCTTGAAGATCACATCAGGGAATTCCATGTGCACTACATAGAATTAGCCTTTGATGACTCTTATCTAATGATTCTCTTCCTCCAAAGTATGGTTGGCCTAGTAATGGAATGGTTCTCCCATCTTTCGCTTAGAATCAAAAGTTCCAAGAAATTGTAGATGCCTTCATACAAAATTATTCATTCAACATGGGCATGGACATAAGCTTAGAGGAGTTGTCCAACCTCAAGCAAAATAAGGGAGAATCATTCATGTCCTTCTTGCAATGATGGCAATCCAAGGCCAACAAGAGCAAGTGGGCTATGCTTGAAGAACAACAAGTCAGAACCATTATCATGAATCTTGAAGGGCTTCTACCCTTCCATATCAAAGAACAATGCATCACCACTTACAATCAGCTCATCCCTAAGGCTTTCAACATTGAAAGATCCCTCATTGCACAAGGGGGGACACCCACTTATCAGGATAATTTCCCATCAACAAGGTATAACGACAAACCACAAACATGGGGAAAAGACAAAAATGTCACCAACGGTCGTGTTGTTGATGCTAAGATTGTAATCAGTGCTCTAAAGCCAAACAAACAACAAAAAGAATACCAAAAAAATTAGAATAATACCGAAAATACCCCTCGGCCCAACACATCCCAGCAAAAAAACAATACACAAAAAATCAATAATGCTAATGATCAAAATGGACCATCCACAAGAAATTGATATCCCCCAAAGAAAAAATACACACTACTTGGAGAATCGATTGAATCTATCATGAAGTGACTCATTGATGCCAACATCATCACACTCCTAGTCATTGAGAATTACCATGAGCCTCAAGTTAAGCCACCATGGTATAATGAGAAGCACCTATGTGGTTTTCATAAGATAAAGGGGCACAAAATAACTGGTTGTATGAGGCTCTAGAACCTAATCCAAGACCTCATTGATGACAAGACTATCAAAGTCGAGCAACTAGCTGGAAATTAGGACCTCAAGATATACACGAATTTAATGTTGGATCATAATAAATCAAACAACAATGGAAAATGCAAGAAGTATGGCAGTGTCAACCACGTTTATGACCATGTTGTCGCATCTTTCAATGAATGGGTTGGTGTTGTCCATATCCCAAGGTGGAAAAATCACTATCCACGGACCATCTGTGCAAGCCAGAGCACCCCCTACCAGTTCAAAATTAGTCGCCAGTGGCTACTATGTCTTGGAACAGCTAAAGAAGACCTAGCCCAAATCTCCATCATGGAGTTACTAAAAAAATTTCTTGCACATAGGGAGATTTTAGAAAAGTCCCTTGATGAGTCTTCTATACCCATAGAACTTGATGCAAATCAGTTCCAGGCTATGGTCAAACACATCACCATGCCACATCTCCTCTCATTCTTTGAACAAGACCTCCCAGCCTAGCCATATCACAATCATGCACTTCATCTTGAAGTCTTTGTCCATAAAAATAAATTCAAGCGGGTATTGGTGGATGGAGGTGTAGGGTTGAATATTTGTTCCCTCAAACTAATAAAGAATCTAGGATTCTTTGAAGACACGATTGAAAATGGCAAAGGTATCACCATCTAGGCTTATGATGATCATGAAAGAGTGTCTCAAGGCACCATTTCACTTCCTATCCAGGTAGGACTACCCATCATGGATACTACTTGCCAAGTCTTTGATCTTGACCTACCTTATAACATTCTCCTAGGGCACCCATGGATTCATGGGATGAAAGAAGTTGCATCCATGTTTCACCAATGTGTTAAATTCCCCTTTAAAAACCAAGAGGTTACCATCCATGGTGATCCCAAGTCCTTTTCTTACTGCAGGAACCTTGAGGCCAAATATTCCAAAATTCCACAAGTTCCTAAAAATGATGAAGGCCCTAAAACTCCATATGTGGACACATACACTTTACCATCAACATCCACTTCTGAGATAGAGACACCTTCCATTCCCACCATTTCCAATACCAAAGTTGTTATACAAGATAATAGGTGTGGAGATTACAAGATGAAGAAAGGTTCCTTTGTAACAGGAGAGCTACCTCCATCTGCTAGGTCCCATGGATAGCTAGAACTATCGAATAAAACATCTCAAACCTTCAGAGAAGACCCCTCTAGATTCAAAAGTTGGTGGGATCTAGGTTGAGAAGTGGTGGATGAAAAAGATATATCCAGTCTCCTATATAAAGATGAAAGACATGTGCCTATCCTTCCTATGGATGATACTAATAAAGGACTAAAATTAATGTTGCACATTGGATACAAAAAGAATGAGAGTCTCGAGAAAAATAGCACCAACCAATTAGAACCCATCATATCTGAGAAATGCATGAAAAATATTGGCCTTGGATGTACCCCTCTGAGGATAATCGTACATGGCAGAAATCCCCCAGTTAAAGTAGTCAAAGCTCCTCCTCGGTTACTAGTATCCATAGGTCTACCCTTAGACAATTTTACATTTAACATAATTGAGGTTTGTGGGAGTGATTGATGCAGGAGCATCCTTGGGTCGTGGAAATCTTGCATCACCCAAAAATATTTAGGTTGTTCTTTTTATTTCCATTCTTGCTTTGCAGTTTCATGTTTTTGGACTGGTGGATCATTTTTGTTGTTCACGGATCTCTTTTGCACCTCATTCTATGCTCTTCAAGGAGTGAGTGACCTCTCTTTGAGTCTACACCTCATTCTATGTAAACACGAAAAGTAAATCCTTGGTGTAAGTCGACCTGTGTTCTTCACGTTACATATTCTTCATCGGCGATTGTGGATTGTTTCCTATCATTGTAGACCTTATCATTGTATTTTCTGATGTTCTTGGGCTTGTGTCTGATCTTTTCATTGGGTCCACACTGCATAATTGCATTTATAATTGTAAATCTCCAATGATGTGGTCAACATGGTTATTTTCTACATGTTACATTTTATTTGTCTTGATTTTTTATCCTCATGGCCGACGTGGATCATTCCTGAATCCCTATTGTTATATAAATCGATGGTATGAGCTATTTTGGGGAGATAGATCAAGGTAAATCCGAGAATTCAAGATAAGGAGTTTATGAGCAGATAAAGGTCTAGAATAGTGTGATTATGCTATGTAAATCAGGCCTGTGAGTTTAAAATGTAAAACTGGCATGTTGCTAGCGAATATGTATATGATTTCTTTGAGATAATAACGATTTATTCTGCATTGCTTTGATTATCTGGTGATGTTTTTCTATGATATTCTCGCTGCATGGTCAATGGTTTTCTTTTAAAATCCTCTGGCCTTGACTGCATCAAATGGTATCAGAGCGGGTTGTGAACCTTGAGTGGGTTGTGATCCTTGTGTCATTCCTTGGGTGAATAGATCACCGATTTGAGGCAAGTTGTAAGTGTGTTCAATAGATCATCGAGAGAGAGGAAATTAAAACCTTCTAGTCATATCCTCGAGTTTAGGCAGTTGCACCTAAGCAAAGGAAGAGATGACACTAAGAAGGATGAACCCTAGAAGAATAGAGTAGATGATAGAGGACTTTAAAAATGAGATGAGGAATGGGATCCAGAACATCTTGGGTGGTTTGAAGAGGAACCCTAAATGAGAGGATGAATATGAAGAGGCTGAAGGATCGATAAATGAGGGAGAAGAGAGACTCTTTAGAGTAGTGGCACAAGCAAGTAAAATTCATAGGGTGGAGGTTTCTAATGTCTTTGGTACATTGAATTCAAAAGACTTGATATACTGGATAAGAGATTTGGAAGACTATTTTGAGCTTGAGCATATTAGAGACTTGTTGAGGGTTAGGCTGGCACAAACTAAGTTGAAAGGGCATGTTGACTTATGGTGGAAATATTTGCAAAAGGACAAAGTGGAAAATGGTGAAACGAGAATCACTCAATCGAGGTAGATGGTTGCAAGGCTGAAGGCTAAGTTCATTCTGGGAGACTATGAGTTGGAATTATTCAAAAGGTTGCAGAACCTGAAGCAGAAGGACATGAGTGTGAAATAGTATATAGAGGAATTCTACAATATGACAATCAGATCTAGGCACCAAGAGATGACTAGGGAGAAAGTGGCAAGGTATATAAATGGGAATTAGATTCAACATTCAAGATGAGATGAGTATGTTGAGGATGCCTTCCAATATGCTCTTAAGGTAGAAGATAAAGTGAAGAAAAGATAGCAGAATAACCCTAGAGGGAAAGAGAAGGAGATGAGAAGTAGATAAGTGAAGAAGAATCAAGATCTAAGTGGAATAAAAAATCAGATCAGAGGGCACAAAGGAAAGGAAATGGTAGTAGGGAATTCTTGGGTAAATGCTTCAAGTGTGGTGAAACTAGGCATCGATATTTTGAGTGTTCTCAGGGATCAAGTAAAGGAACTGGTAAAAAGAATTTTGTGGCATAGGAAGAGTAGGTAGATGAGATAGAACCAGAGTAGGGATAATCTCTTATTCTTAGGAGAGTCTTGATGAAGCAGAGCAGGGAAGAGATTGGGAATTCACAAAGGAAGAATCTTTTCTGAATTGTGTGTAAATTAGGAGGTAAGTGTTGTTAGGTTATTGTGGATAGTGGAAGTACTAATAACTTGGTATATGAGGAGATGGTGGAGAAACTTGGTTTGAACAGGTTTCCACATCCTTGTCCTTATAGGATAAGTTGGTTACAATATTATCATGTAGTGGAGGTGAAAGAGTAGTGATTGGTGAACTTTAATATTGGCCCCTCTAGACTTGAAGTTTTGTGTCATGTTCTATTGGGTAGGCCTTGGCAGTTTGATAGAGGAGCTATATATGATTGTAGAAGGAATTTGATTACTATACAAAAGGATGGGAAGAATTTTACTTTGGCTTCCTTGAAGAATAAAAAGGAGGAAGTGAGGAGTTTGAGTCTTGTGAAGAGTTGCAATGCTGAGAAGAAAGATGCAGAGGTTGTACTAGAGGATGGCATTGATTTGAAGAGGAACCTTGTGGTTAAATCTGAAATTGAAATGGTGTCAGAAGGACATAGGGGTAGATTTATGCAGCAGAAGACTTTGGTTATAGATAAGATGGAGTCCTCTAGAAGAAATAGGTCAGATGAGAGAAAGAAAGTGAGTGGTGGTAAATTTCCCTTACTACCATGTGCAGATATGAGGCAAAGAAAAGAAGGTGAAGAGAAGATGAAGTGGAAGGATTTGGCAAAGGAAAGAAAAGAGGTTAGGAAGAAGAAAGGTATAGAGAAAGAAGAAATTTGGATCAAAAATGAGCATGGGATCTATATCCCGAGCCTTGTCAGATGTTCATGAGTTCCTCTCATGGAACATATTTTATCACCAGGGGTGTCTGATGCAAGAGGATCCTTGGATCGTGGCAATCTTATATCACCGAAAAATATTTAGGATGTTTTTTTTAATTTCTATTCTTTCTTTGTAGTTTCATGTTTTTGGACTGGTGGATCATTTTTGTTGTTCGTAGATCTCTTTTGCACCTCATTTTATGTTCTTTAGGGAGTGAGTGATCTCTCTTTGGGTCCACACCTCATTTTATGCATTCACTGGAAGTAAATACTTGGTGTTATCCAACCTATGTTCTTCATGTTACATGTCCTTCATCAGCAATTATGGATCATTATGGATCGTTTCCTATGATCTCAGATCTTATTTTTGTATTTTTTGATGTTCTTGGGCTTGCGTCTAATCTTTCCATTGAGTCTACACTATGCAATTGCATTTATAATTGTAAATATCCAATGAAGTGGCCGACATGGTTATTTTATACACGTTACATTTTATTTGTCTTGATTTTCTATACCTGTGGCTAACGTAGATCATTCTTGAGTCCTAGTTTTTATATAAATCAATGGTATGATTTTTTTTGCTGAGATAGATCAAGGTAGATCCGAGAAGCCACAATAAGGAGTTTATGAGCGGATAATGGTCTGGAATAGTGTGATTATGTTGTGTAAATCAGGCTAGTGAGTCAAAACTGTAAAACTAAAATGTTGTTGGAAAATATGTATATGATTTCTCTAAGATAATAAAGATTGATTCTGCATTGCTTTGATTATCTGGTGTTTTTTCTGTTGTCTTGTTCTCGATGCATGGTTGGATGGTTTTCTTTGAAAACCCTCTGACATTGACTGCATCAGTGATAGTGACAAGGATACCATTGTTGACCTATCGATGTTTTTTGAAGACTCTTCGTTGTTCATGATTTCCACTTTTTCTTTTGAGTCGAACAACCAAACCCATGAGTTAAAACTAGTGTATTCCTAGCTAATAGACTATGACCAATGAGGACCACCAATTTAAGACACATTCGAAAATGATGAGGCACTCTCAAAATTCATGGGATTGTGGGATAATGTACCTTATGGAGATCAAAAATCTAGATTCAACATTGAATTGGACACACATGCTTATTACAGAGAGATGATTGAATCCCTCAGTCACAAAAGTCAAAACTTGAGAATAATCTCTAGGTCTTTAAGTGAAAACCACACTCTAGCACTTTCAAACCCAAAAATATTAAAAACAAAGGATGCATCCAATGGTGAAAACCTCTCTGAGGCACTGGAGGATGGGGGATTCAATATTCCTCTTAGTTCTATTCATTAGGAGAAGTCAATAGTCTTAGCAGAGAAGTGCAATCTAGTCAACTTAGAGAGAAAGGAAACACCACACATAACCTTTTATGTAGAATCACTTTTGAAAGAAGAACATGAACTTCTAGCTGTGTTCCTAATGGAAAGAAAGGTGAACTTTGCATGGATCTACACTGACATGCCTGGTCTTGATCCAGAAGTTGTGGTGCACCATCTAGCTATATATAGAGAGGAAAATATAGCGAGATAAAATCTAAGGAAGATGCATCCCCAAATAGAATTATTGATCAAAGTAGAATTATAAAAGCTTCTTGAGGTTGGATTCATACAACCAATTGATTGCCCATAGTGGATTTCAAATCTTGTACCTATTTCAAAGCCTACTAGGGGCATCGACATCTACATTGACTTCAGAGATCTAAAAAAATCATGTCCCAAGGATGAATTCCCTCTCCCAAACATAGACATGATTGTGGATATGGCGGTGGGACATGAAATGCGATCACTAATGGACATATTCTTATGGTACAATTAAATCATGATAGCCAAAGAATATCAGCACAAGATAACTTTTACCTGTCCATGGGGAACATATTGTTGGAACATGATGTCATTTGGATTAAAGAATGTTGGAGCTACCTATCAAAGGGTCATGCCACTAATCGTCCATGATATGGTTCAAAAAAATGTGGAAGATTATTTGGATGACATACTGGCAAAGTTAATAAAGCGAAAAGATCACATAACATTGAGCTCCATCTTTGATAGGCTAGAAGAATACCAGGTTAGACTCAACCCTAATAAGTCTGTCTTTGGGGTCTAATCAGTAAAGCTCCTAGGGTAAATTATGTCAATGAGAGGGATTGAGATAGATCCTACCAAGGTCAAAGAAAATCTCGAGATGGAAGCACCAAGGACATTGAAACAATTAAGGGGATTACAAGGAGGACTCTAATCCATCTGTCAACTCATAGCGCAATTAGTAGATAAGGTTATCCCATATTCTCATGTACTCCACAAGGGGGTAGCATACAAATGGGATGAGAAATTTGATCAGGTGTTCCAAAAAATCAAGGAGTACTTGCTCACACCACCAATTCCAAGCAAACCCTTGGTCTTCTATATATCAGCAACAATAGCAGCCCTTAACACTCTTTTAGGAAAACATGATGAAAATGAGGAGAGAGCTATTTACTACATCAGTAGAACCATGGTGGGACATGAGCTGAATTAAACATCCATTGAGAAGGCTTGCTTAGTAGTCGTGTTCACAGCACAAAAATTCAAACACTATTTGTTGGCACACCAGATAAAACTCATTGACAAGATAGACCCTCTCAAGTATCTTCTTTCTGAAGCAATGCTCATAGGGTGAATAGCTAAATGGGTTATGATCCTGATAGAACATGACATTGAGTATGTGGAACAAAAGGCCATTAAAGGACAAGTGATTGTAGATCAGCTGGAAGAATCACCAATATACTCAGAAAATCCACTTGTATCAGAATTCTCTGATGAGTCCATCTTTAACATAAGCATAGAAGATCACTGGAAATTGTACTTTGATGGATTCTACACATAGCATGGGTCAGGAGTGGGAGTCTTCTTCATTACACCACAAGGAGATTGCATACCTAAATAATCTAAGCTATCCTTTCCTTGCCCAAACAACATTGCAGAATATGAGGCTCTTGTCATAGGGCTAAGATTAGTTGTATAGTGGTAGATCATGGCACTCAAGGTCTATGGAGATTCGTAGCTTATCATCAACCAAGTCAATGAAGAATACCAAATGAAGGACAACAATTTGAATCCATACAAGAAACCGATGGAAATCCTAAAGGAGCCCTTCATTAATATCACCTTCAATTAGATACCAAGATAAAATAACAGAGCAACAAATTCTATGGCAACAATTGGATCACTACTAGATGTCCCACACAACGTCCCAAAGCAAGAATTCCTTGCAGAACAACTTCTTGTACCATGATTCGAGGTACTAGAATATGAATTTGTGTGTGAAATCGTTGGTCCTAGTAACCCATGGTATCATGATATATACACTTATCTAATAATAGGAGTCCTCCCTACTGATATCACTCTGAACCTTAAGAAAACCTTTATCAAGAAGTCGACCTATTTTGTTATCCTAGGCGACACCCTATATAGTAGGAGTATTGAGGGAATCATTGTACGATGCTTAAACGTTGAGGAAGATTTGACTACTTTAATGGAGGTACATAATGGTATATGCAGTTCACATTCAAGTGGTATGACCTTGGCCAAGAAGTTTTTAAGAATGAGGTACTACTAGATGACAATGGATAAGGAAGCCAACGAATATGTCAAGAAATGCTTGCAATGTCAACAACATGGGGATCTCATCCATGCACCAGCTCAAGAGCTCCACCTGATTGTAACACCTTGGCCCTTCTCATAGTGGGGGCTCGATCTCACTGGAAAAATCATCCCCACCTCATCTAATGGACACAAGTTCATTGTCACTAACAAAAAATACTTCACAAAGTGGGTAGAGGCCATCCCAATGACCCATATTACAAGAAAGTAGATTTCCAAGTTCATCTTGAATTACCTCATTTGTCACTACAGTGTCCCACAAGCCATTATCTCAAATAATGAGACACCTTTCAAAAACCAGGATGCCCGAGACCTATGCCAGAAATTCAACATACAACATTGCTTTTCCACTCCATACTACCCCCAGGGTAATGGCCAGGATGAGGCTACAAATAAAACCATATTAAGAATACTCAAGAAAATAGTCAATGACACTAGTCGTGATTGGCATTTGTAGCTGAATCCCACCTTATGGCCCTACAAAACAACCATCCAAACACAAATAGGTGCAACCCAATTCTCCCTGGTCTATATATCAGAAGTCATCCTCCCCATTGAGATTGAGCTCCCATCCCTAAGAATATCATTGTAGAATCTCATTACAGATGAAGAATGTATGCACATAAAAATGGTCTGGAACACAATTAATTAAATACTTTTTATTTAATTAATAAATTCTAATTCCACTACTATTAAAAATAAATTGATAAATTTATTTATATGGTTCATTCCCAAAATTCTTCTTTTCCAAAAATCACTTTCCTCTTAAATTAATTAAATGCACAAATTAAATAATTTTTTATTTAATTAATTTCCCTCTTCCATTTAAATTTGATTTTTTAATTCAAATTGGCACATGTCTCCATATTTCTTCTAACCACCTCTAACTCATCCTCCACCTCATCATATGCCACACTTTTTCATTTATTTATAATTTTTAATTAGGAATATTCTCTCTAACCTCTCAACCTCCTAACTTCCTGGGAGACACATGGCTCCTTCTATTAAATGATTCTCTTGGACACTTGGAAGACTAGCTCTTCCAAATTGAGCAACCTCCATGAATTTCTCTAACCTCTTCATGCTCCACTTTCTATGCCTCAAGATCATGATCTGAACCGTCCGTCATTGCCACCTCAGCTCAAGCCCAAAAAAATCTATAAATAGAGAGAATTTCTACAGCTTTTAAGAAGGATATTTCTTCAAGTTTATGTTGTAGAAATATTAAGAGAATTTGGAGAGCATTGTATTTAGATTTTAGCATTTTATTCCATATAGCATTATCATAGCAATTCCATTTTAGCATTTTATTTTACTGCATCTTTTATACAACCTTACCATTGGATTTTCATTATTACTCTTAGTATAATTTCAATTACAATAACATCTCATCGTAGGAACATTCAACATTTAAGCATGAAAAATCCAAAAATATAGTGATGTAGGCATGTAGTTTGCATTGCACAACATCTTCTCATTTCTTAGGTTGTCACCTCTATAGATTCATGTGCAACATTTAATAGATCTCAGAGCATGAATTTAAAACATTAAAAGTGTTGCAGTAGCAATTTAATTATATTATTTCTATTTATTTTATGTAATACATTGGATGGATGTGTGTGTTTAGTTTTATTAACTAATTACTCTCATTGGAATACTTTTAAAATCACACAAAGAATATCCAGTATCACGATTGAATGAGATAGAACTACAGGATGAGCGGCGCATGGATGCCTTCAACTATTTGCAGGTCTACCAAAACTATCTCAAGCAGAGCTACAACAAGAAATCAGGAGTCAGATTTTCCAAGGCGGAGAGCTGGTATTGAAGGAGAATCAAGAAAATGTACCAAATCTAGACAGCAAGGGCAAGTTTGAACCCAATTGGTTGGGACCCTTCATCATCACAACAAGCTACAAGTTAGGGGCATATCAACTATCAACGCCTGAAGGGGAGCCTCTGCAGGAGCCAATGAATAGCTCCCATCTCAAAAAAAAATATGCCTAAAATTTCAAGGTATAAATCCAAAAAAATCAAAAATATCAAAAATATAAAATCCAAAAAAATTAGAAGAAGGATTGAAAACAGTAAAGATAAATATCATACTCTAGTGAAAACCACTTTGGTGGTTCTTTGGGAAAGTACCTTGGTGAAAACCTAGCAAACATGCACCTTGTGTAAATAAAGCACTTTCCATCCAACATAATCTCTACGGCTTGTTTTGTTGGTGTAATTAATTACACATTGTTAAGTTTACCTAGGTTTTACTTAGGTAATAATTAGTTTACTTAATTAATAAGTAAGATTTATTTAGTTGAGCTATTTTTAGGTCAACATTAGGGTTATGCATAAATTGCTTTTATAAAGCAATTCATCTCATTGTAATTTCTTAATTCTGAATAATATCAATTTGCACATCTTCATGCAAAGCTCTTGCTTTTTTCTTCTTTTCTCTTCTGTGGAATAATTTTCTTGTTTGCATGTCTGATCTTGGTTTCTATCATGGTATCAGAGCCTTGATATGCAACCCCTTTTTAGAGTTTGGAGAAAATTATTGCAGAGAACGTTTGAAGTTCCTTGAGGGTATGATGCCTTGATATTATTGATGCAGTTGACATTTTGGATTAGATCAGGCATCTCCATTGGATTCAGAGCGTTGGAAAAAGTCAAGATTGGCTTTTATTTTAATGATTTTGGTCATCGTTGAAGAGATCTGTGAGGGTTTCAAGCTTGGTGATTTTTTGCAAGATTTGGGGGTAGCTTATTTTTTGGGGCACTTTGGACACAAATGGAGGTCACCATCGCATTTGCAACAGCCAAAAAATATAAGAACACCTATCATTTGGTCAATTTTGGTGCAATTGATCTGGGAGGCAAAACATTTTGATAGGGAGGTCGTACGGCCTCCCCAACACATAGTTCGAGGCACATTTTTTTAAAAAAATTCAAAAATAAAATAAAATGTCTTAATTTTTACATTGCCCGCACAGATCAGACCTGCCACTAGGTAGCCACCGAGTAGCCACCAGGTGGCCACCGGTCCACCACCGCTGCCAGCCTCCACTGTCGATCTGCCGCTCGGCCATTCTAGCCCTCACGGACCCCTTGCACAGAGTTGTAGTCACATGGGGGACCAGGCGCTATGCGCCTAGCCCCTAGCCAACCTCCCAACACCTATTGTATGACCTCCCCAACACACAGTTCGAGGCACATTTTAAAAAAATTAATTCAAAAAAAATATAAAATATGCCTTAATTTTTGCACCACCCGCACATATCAAACCTACCACTGCCATCGGCCTCCATCTTTGATCTGCCGCTCAGCCATTCCAGCCCCTGTGGGTCCCTTGTATAGAGCCATAGTCACATGGGGGACTAGGCACTATGTGCCCAGCCTCAGACCGACCTCCCAACACCCGTCATGGTCACATCAATGACCAGGGGCTCCACTCCAACCCCTTGTTTGCCAGCCCCTAGTCATGCACAGGACTAGGGGCTTATTTGTTTTAAGCCCACTGGGTTGCCTGCAAGCCATATTGGCCTTCTTAGAGCAACTTTAACCGAATTGGGCGTAACTTTTGCGTACGGTGTCCCTTTTAAACAAATGAGATACCATAGGAAAGTTGTTTTCGACATCGATGCATTGGTGGAGGTAGGTTTTTTTAATTTTTCTCCAATTTTATTTTCAGGTCCTTGAACATAGATGAATCATCTTTTTCTTAGGAGGGCATATCGGTTGACTCGCTTATCCTTTTTTTTTCATTCTTGCGGCATTGGAAAGCTGGTTTAGTCTTCTACATAGATCTAAGGTCAATTTTTATTAGGGAGGTAGATGTGAAATTTTTTTTATGCATGCACTCCATTTTTGTTTTCACGCACTAGGTTTGCATTTTCTCTTTAGTTTATGCATGTTTAGTATTCTCTCCTTTTACAATCATGAGTTATTGTGATAAATAAACAGATATAAAGTTCCATTAGGGGGGTTTCTTGCATAATAATTTGATTAGAGTGTAGTTTCACTTTGATCTCATCTTGATACTGATGACATCTTGCATGGGTTGTATCTGGATTCTGTTGTTTCTTTTGGCCACATCTTGCTCATAGCTTGACACATTTTCGTTTGCATTGGTTCACACCTCAGATTGAGAGCCTATGGTTAATTATCTTGAATCATATCAGATTCACATCAGGTCACATCTCAGTTTGAGGGCCAGTACATTTATGGTTAATGTTCCAGAATCTTCATGGTACTTGCTCCTTTGGATCAGGTTTAGTCACAGTTTGGCATCAGCATTGAGATACACATGGCTTCTAGATTCTTTCATCATATCATTCCCTCTTATGGGGAGCATCTTTTTTCATCTACTGAGTTGCTTCATAGATTCTAGGGTTGTTCCAGTTTGTGAGTTTTCCAGTGTTCCATGGCATCGGGTCTTTTGTTGCTTTATCATGATTCCTTGAGTCAATCAGTGATTCTCATTTGGTTTCAGTATTAAGTAGAAGTATCTTTCCTTGCTTGCTAGATTCATATTCCAGTGTTACTCCACAATTTTCTTCCATTGCTTCTTTGCAGCAGGTCATCTCATTAAAGGGGGTTTTGTCCCATTGGGTTTTCTCCTCTTTCCCATTCATTGCATTTGTACATGGGTACCTAACATGGCCTTGTTTTCGGGACCCATTCATGCGTTCTTGCATTCATCCTATCATTAGTTGCATTCTTTTTTAGTCTCCCTAAGTTGCACTTAAGGGAGGGTGTTTGTGTAATTAATCAAACCTTATTAAGTTTACTTAGGTTTTACTTAGGTAATAATTAGTTTACTTAATTAATAAGTAAGCTTTATTTAGTTGAGTTGTTTTTAGGTCAAAATTAGGGTTATACATACATTTATTTTATAAATAAATTCATCTCATTGTAATTTCTTAATTCTGAATAGTATCAATTTGCATATCTTCATGCAAAGCTCTTTCTTTTTTTTGTTTTTCTCTTTTGTGAAAGGCTTTTCTGGTTTGCATGTCTAATCTAGGTTTCTAACATGTTCTACATCATCCTTCCATCACCTTCCACATCATCCATCCCATCCCATTGATCCCTCCATCCACCCATCTGCATCCACATCATAGCTTGATCTTTTGTTTGTATCATGTTCTCCTCTAGAACTACTTGGCACATTCCTAAGGTCAGTCTATCCTGCCTATATTGGAGTAGTCTATCACATCACACTGGGGGCATGTTCCTATATTTGGTTTAGATTGGATTTGTGTATATCCTTGAAATATTTCTAAAAACACAAAATACAAATTCATAAAATCCTTCAAAAAAAATCCAAAAACATTCATAAAATCAAAAAAATCCAAAAAAATTCAAAACATATCAAAATCCAAAAATAGGTCTAAAATCTATAAAGTCAAAAATAGAGTCATCATGTTGAACTACATTGTCTTTGAGCTTGAACGTAGGAAATTACATCATTGATGTGCCCCCGAGACACTTAGGTCAGACCTTTAGGAGTCTGTCAAAATAAGCTGACAAGTTCATTTGTTCATATCTCATCAATAATCAAGTTTATGTTGGTCAAGCTACATGGTCTGTATGTGTATAACATAGGTAAGTTTAATATTTGATCAGCCCCCAAGGCCCTAGGATAGTTCTTTAGGTTAGTCTCTAGGTCAAAATCTTAGAAAAACCAAAAATCATCAGAAAATTTGAAAATCAAAACATTTGTAAAACATCTCAAAAAATACCAAAAATAGCCTCAAAAATTTTCAAAACCTCAAAAACATCCAAATATTTGAAAACATTCAACTGTGATGTCTCGATTTCACCCAAAATAAGTGTTCGCTCATAATAAATCAATTGTCACCCTCAACCTTTGGTAAAAATGTCAGAAACAAGTCTAGGAGGTTAAAACTGAAAACTCAATCAATAAGGGAATCAAGTCTAGGTCAATAGCTAAGCAAGTTGGTCAACTCTGAGTATCAATATCCCATCATCCATTCAATCCAAAATCATCTGATAACATCATGTCCTAGGATGCATCCTTCCTACAATGGACATCAACATCAGGCATCACCGTAGTTTAGTTTCAGCTCAAGGTATGAAGAACATCAGCTTGTTTGTTTACTTGATCTTTGTCTTTTGATTTATCTTATTGCACTCATTCCAATGACCTCTTGATGATGTCTAAACAAAAATATTTAGAGATAAAGGAATGGGGAAATGATCATTATTTTTTTATCTATTGTGCTTGTTGGATGTTCTTGTAATAACCTTGGTAGTGTGTGATTTGTTTGATTTGTAGGGAAGATGTTTTATGTGTCTTGTTGACCACATATGAAGGCTTACCTTTCTATGTTTTGGTCCGAGATAATTAAAATATCTGAAATACATTTCAAATAAGGTTTCGTACACTAGGTGTGAACAAGAGTACTCCTATTTGATTGTCAAGTCAAAGTCCATCACACTAGGTGCAACACAATCCTGGTTTTTTATACCTTGATGCATCATACCTATGTGTGTTATCAAACATAAGGTAAGTAATCCCTTTTAAAATCACAATTCTTGATAAGCAATACATCATCATCATTTATCATCATCTCTAATAAATTCTTGTAGATTATGGACTTGTTGGATCCTCCTCTTATCATCTTATTTCTTATTTCTTCTCTCTGTGCTAACATGGTACCATGAAAGTTAACCAAAACATCACTATTGCATCCATATTACATCCACAAATCATCAACACACATATATCTCATATTTAAGGCATAAAATCATAGTCATCAAATATCATTGCATAACATAAATCATATCATAGTCATTGCACATCATTTTAATATCATATCATTACAAATCATTACATGGGTATGTGCAGGATCATGATGGGCCAAAAAGTGGCAATATGATGGGTATGTGGCTGATGAATTTTTTTAATCCAAAATTGATGAAACGAAAAGGGTTTTTAAAGGATATTCTTAGCTTCCCACCAATATAAATTATGCTTTACTTTGAATTTAATAAATAATTATCATTCATTTTCTATGGAATTACGACTAAAGTCCTAATTTTTAGGCTGATTGAAAAACATCTATAGCTTTCAAATGGTATCATATTTTTTGAATCCAAAACATGTGTCACATTCTATTCTTCACATACTATAAGATTAAAAAATAAAAAAATTAATTTCATGAAGTTTTGAGCAAGTTAAGGTGGTCAGACATACGAGTCTTTATATTTTTTAAAAGTTGTCATAAAAAAATGATAATTAATTATTTACTTGGAAAAAAATTACAAAAAAATATACATCACATCGGGACATGAGTCCTCTACTTATATCTAAAATATTATAAAAAAATATTATCATTTTAATGTGGTTAGGGTGGTCAGACAGACACCTACTTCTTATTTTTTCCCTGAAATTTCAAATTTTCACCAAATAGATTTTTTCTTGTAAATAAACCTAGTAATTTATAATCTACATTCAATTTGCTATAAATTTTATTGATACATGTTTTTGAAATAATATAGATAACTTATTCAAATTTTTATGTCAAGTTGCCTAACTCTGATTTTTCTGAATTTTTTGCCACTTAAGGGCCTATTTTTTCCATGATGATCCTACACATACCCACAGCATGTTTATTTCATGTATCACATCATTGCATCCACATAGTTAATCATAATCATTTCATAACATAAATCATTACATAGTTATTTCACATCATCACATAGGCATATCATATCACTACATCTACGTCATTGCATTCATATTACTGCATATCATAAATACTACATATCACATCATCACATTTTCCATAATCATTTTTTAAGTTACAAAGGATAATAGAGATTTTTTATTCTAAGTGTCTTCGAAATCATTACATTCACATCATTCCATATCATGAAACATAATCATCCCATGTCACGAATCATAAGCATTGCATATCATAGGCCATCTCACATTATTACATTCATTTTTTTTACACATAATTGTTCATTGCATGTCATTATTATATTTGTATCCATCGCATAATCATATAAACATTATCATATCATTGATATATGCATCATCATATCATACACAAAAAAGATATAATTAAAAATTGGATTTACATATCATATCATAACATCTCATACATCTCATAATAAATCGATCAAAGCATGTTAAAGTAATTTGCATAACATAAACATTTTCATCCATACTACATACATCATCATAAAATGCATAGAAAATATACAAAAATAAATACATCCATAAACATCTTCATATCATAATAATACATCACATAAAATCACATATACATAGAACATCAGATACATCCATCCATAATGCACAAATAAAATAGAACACATCTCATAATGAATCGATTCTCTCATATATATAAAAAAAATGTAATTGTCATGGTACAAATTAGGATTGTATGTATGAGTATCAATCAATATATACAATGCCCATGGGGCTATCAAAACTGGAGCCCCAGGATCTCAAAAAAGAATGGTGTTGATCAAAACTATGGTAGTTGGCCCTGATGGCTACTCCCCTCACCCGCCTGCCTCTTTGGCTACTCCTCAGCCTGTCTCATTCCAATCTGTTGGGAGTACTCTAGTACTCGAGCTGCTACAGGTATGACTTGTCGATGGTGAAGTCGATAGTACTCCACCTCCCATACTCACGGTACATTCACACCAGGACTATCCTTCCCTGAGATGCAGTAGCCATGCTCTCTAACTCCCGCCTCTTGCCAACCTCCCATGCCAACTGTAGCTCTATCCTTTCTCATTATTGTTTCTCATGGTATCTCTTTGTAGTGAGGGCCTGGACTTGTTGTTTGGCTTGGTCCCTCTCTACTATGAGAGCCTACACATGTTCCTATAGCCCATGTATTTTCTCCTAAATCTATTGTATCTGGGCATCTTGTGCATCTAGCTATGGTGGCGGTGGTGGCTGCTAGTCTTCGGGTTGTTGATCTCTCTCCTGGTCCCTAGGTGGTGGCTATTAGTGAGGAGGTGGTCCTCCTCCTCCTCCTCCTCCTCCTCCCCCTAATCCTCGAGGTGCCCCTAGAACCTATCCTCTGCATCCTCACCCTATTGTCCTACCTCAGGGTCTCCTTCATGGAGGTGTTGCCCCTGGAACTATGAAATAGATGGGAGGCCTAAACCAATCATCATAGGCATGTGTGGTGCATGGATTTGTCGGTCCTTGTGCATATGCCCATGGCCTAGCCACCAACTATCTAAAATAGTCCACTGCCTCTCCTGCAGGGACCATCTGACCCCATGTCATCTCCCTAGTAGACCAGGCAGAGATGGCCATATACTAATCATCCAGCCTATCTTGAATATCACTAAACTATTGAGCTACCCTGTCTAGTAGGTAGCACTCTATGATAGTGTGCTCACGTCCCTGCATCAATATATCTTTCTTGGCATAAAATTTTTTTTGTACATCATCATAGTAGGTCGGCATCTATAACCAAAGTCTCTAGGTGAAGACTGCCATCTCATCCAAAACCCTCCACCAGTGAGGGACACCTACTCATCCTGTGTGTCTCAATGTGATGCCACCCCAATACCTCCAAATAGTTGGGTCATTAGGCTCAACATCAACCACTGTAACAATCAGTCAAACCACGAAAATGTGCTCTTAGGCCTAGATGTTTAATGATGCAACACCAATCCCAATCGCTTGGCTATCACAATAGACAAAATCATGCAGGTTGTGATATAATGAGGCTAATATCACTGGCCCCCAAGCATACAGGTTCCTTTGGAATAGCATCTACTCCCAAGAAAGACCCCATCCCGAGGTAAAGTATTGACCTCACTAATTAGGGGATACTACTCCTGAAATGATCCCGGTCACAATCAGTCATAAATGACCCCTATAGTACTCAAGATCAATCTGACCCTCCATGAAGATGATCTCATCGGTCCCCATAATCTCAAAGCACGCATCGGTACTGGCATCCATATCATAAATAACATGGTCACCATGAATCGACAACCAAAACATCTACCACATGACCTTTAATGTGACAATCACCTCACCGGTGGGGATGGAACGATGAAGTCTCACTATGCCACCTCTTTGCCAATGCAGTCATCATGGCTAGGTGGGTCCTCATGGTGGGTGCATAGGCAATATACCAAAGGCCAATCACACCAAGGTGCTCCTATAATAGCTTGTGTAAACTGATCAATATACTCAACACCGATCGTCGATGCTCGCATGAATGCATTAGCTCTCAATCCTCCTGCACCCATGAAGCCACAATGTCAGATTTTGAAAAAAGACTAGACATCAATTGGAGTTTTCGACACTAAAATAGAAAGTGTGTCACTCTTTGAAAACTCCAAATAGTGACGTTGGAACCCAAAGTGAAAAACCAAGCCATAGTGTCGCTATTTGCCCAAGCGGCCATGTTTGACCCAAAACCTTAGAAAGCTAATTAAGTCACGACATTGCCATTTGCAATGGAATCACCGTTTGACCTTTGAAATCCTAAAACTAAACTATGATGCAGCATCGCAATAAGCAACAACAATGCTATTTGACCCCTAGTGTCACCAATTAAGCACCTTTAGCATCACTATATAGCGATGTTGGACTTTTTGACTTTTCAAACCCTAATAAATGCACCAAAAAGTTGAAATCAAAGGTTGGGTTAGGATCACATACCACTGGTCTTGCACCTAGAGGTCACTAGTAGACTCGAAGTCACTCAGAAATGTGTTAGGGAAGCACTCTTTGCACCATCGTGTAGGAGGGTCAGAGCTCAAAACACTGGAGATATCAAGGTGTGAATACAAAAATAAATGGAAAGTGACCCCTCCAAGGCTATTTAAGCATGAAAATTAGGGTTTTTTCTCCATTTTAGCTATCAAGCTAGGGCTTTGTGCCCCCGATCCCATTTTTTCCCAACCGAAGCTTGCTTCAAGTCTTTTTCTCATGTTTTGGCATATTTTTAGCATCGTAGAACCTTTTTGGACCTATCGAGCAGCTTGTAGCCTTTTTTTTGTGAGATCACCCAAAAATCCAAAATTTCATCCAATCTCTTGAGGGGGCAATATACCAACATATTTTTTGTCGCTAGGCCAATAGTGAGGCATCTAGAAAATTTAAAAAAATGAATTTTGATCCCGACAAGGTTATTCTTTGAACCAATGCATCAGGCACATTGCTTCAAAGAGGGGGAAAATGTAGACGTTTGAATTATCCTAATTGATATAATGCACTCGATCCTAATCCACTAACATCATTTCTTCCTAAATCACTTCTTTAATAATCAGTTAATTAAATAATCTTTATTTAATTAATTCACCATAGTTCCTCTTTTAATTAAATAAATCACTTTATTTGATTAAATCGTCATCTTCTTTTAATTAGAAAAATCACTTTATTTGATTAAATCATCATCTTCTTTTAATTAAATAAATCACTTTATTTGATTAAATCATCTTCTTTTAATTAAATAAATCATTTTATTTGATTAAATCATCATCTTATTTTAATTAAATAAATCATTTTATTTAGTTAATCCTAGTATTTCCTCTTTGATTAAATAAATCTATTTTACTTAATCCTAATATTTCCTCTTTTGATTAAATAAATCACCCTTATTTGATCAAATCTAACATCATCCCTTTTAATTAAATAAATCAAACTTTATTTAATTAAATCTAATATCCATTATTCCTCTCATTTGATTTAAATAAATCCAAAAATATCAATCAAATGTCAAATCAAACTAATCTTCATCAAAGTTAATTAAATCCTAATTAACTCTAACTCTAATCCATCAAATCCTCTAGATTTTTCAACTTGCACAAGTAGATCAATTTAATTTATTTATAAATTATTCTATTTTGATTCAAAAAGGGCAGCTTGTTGGAATATTCTTCCAATTTGAAATCTCCCTACTAAAAGGACTTGTCCTCCAACATGGAATTAAAGCCTCTTACAAGTCTTTTTTCTTGAGCCAAGTGGCATTAACTCCTCTTCCACGGATCTTCTTCCACAAGCCATCTTTCAAATTTCAAATTTCCACCTAATTGCATTTATTTGCACATTGACCAAAATGTGCACAACCTCCCTTCAATAGCATGTTGACAAGTGGCACGTTGTTAATGGTTCATCGTTTATCCCACATCCTTCATGTTCCTCATTCCTCCATCCCGCTCTCCTATAAATGGAGAGCGCTTCTATTGATTTTAGATCCAAAACTTTAGGAAAAGTCATAATGTACAGATTTTAGGCAAGTTCATCTAAGTTTTCATAGCATTTCATCAATCTTAGCTAGGTTATGGTAAAATTTTCATGAATGGAACACAATAATCAACAATCTTCATCAAAATATTTGCAAGGAATTGGTAAAGGGCTTCTTTCCACATCAAGGAAGCACCAATTCCCCCATGGGATACCAGTTTGAGTGTTTTTGAACAAGATATAATAGCTTTATTTGATTTTTTTCTTCATTTCTTCTTCTTGGTGTTTGAATGAATTGCATGGGGAATTTTTATTTTAGAATTTTTTATTGACTAACGTTGTTTTATTTGATGATGTTTGAGTAGGTCTAGACTAACCATTCACATGGATGATGGTGTCAAGGATGCAGATGCATCTACTTCGCTAGAGATTTGTTTTGGTTGCTTTCAATGTGGGTTCCTCTATCCTGATTCTTCTACTCCTTTTTCCCTTTGTTTGGCTTCTGACGACTTTGACACTAGCTTTGGAGGTTTTTTCTTTGATGCTTCTTCTGGCACTAGTTTTTCAATTCCTTCGTTTGTACCTATATTTGTTGATGATATGATTTATAAGGGTTTTTATGATGCAGGATTGTTTGTGTGGGTGGCTTCTCTGGCTTTTGCATTGGTCAGCTCCCTGGCGTTGAATATCCCTTGGGGCCCTGTGGTCATGGGTTTCTAGTATTTCTCTCTTGCTTTTCATCTTGTTGATGTTGCTCTAGTTGCAGTTATAGATGGTGAGTTTGATTTTTCATATATGCTTTCTCTACACTGCTTTGTGGGTATCTTTTCTAGTGCCTCCAGTTTGTGTGGCTAGCTAAAGTTATTTATTATTGGTTGAGATGCCCTATTTTGGGTTGTCTTTTGGCCTATGTAGTCCCTTCTCTAGTTTCGATCCTATTTGGATACTTTGACTCCATTGTTTCAAATCTCGATTCTTTTCCCTTGGTCTTCTTTGAAGATCTTAGAGTGCTTGGGGGTGTTCTCCTTATGTCTCTATTCTTTGGGCCCAAGTAATTTTTATTTTTCTGGTGCATCCTTCTGGATGTTGGTGCTTATGGATTCTATTAGCTTTTTCTGTTGGGTTATTTCTTTAGCTTATCATGTTGTGACTCTAGGGATCTTGCCTTATCCCCTTGGAAGATCTATGTTTTCTTCATTTAAGGGTTGCATTCAACTTTGTTGGCCATTTCTAGGATGGTGTTGTCAGGGTTGTCATGGAATACCCATCTGTTGGGGTGTGGGGTTTTGATTTCTCGCTCTTGGGTTGTGTCAGGGATTATGGGGTTGGCTTTTACTATTGGTTTTTCCTAGCTCTCTACCCTCGCACTTTGTTCAGTTCTTGTCGATTTGGCTTGGGTTTGTACTGGAAAAGATGGAGTTGTTTTCATGATTCTTGAGGGAGTTGTTCTTGTCCCTTCTATTGGTTTACTTTCTCCTTTGGTTCCCACATTTTTCGGTTCTCATATTGAGGTGGAGATTCACTCTATGGGTTGGCAAGGAGGCTCTCTTTCCTCTTGTTGGCTCTCTCTTTTACAATTCCTTTTGAGATGTAGTGTGTTCCTTTGGAGGTGGAGCTTCAGTTTTCTATTAAGGTGATCTTTTTTCGAGAATGGATTTCTTTCTTTCTCTTTTCTTTTGTTTGTTTTCAAAAATGGTTTTTTTGTACTCGTTGTTTGCGGGTTGCAGCGCTTTATTCAGTGTTTTAAGTTGAAGTCTTTGACTGGTTCTCCCCTCTTTCTATAGGGTGGTTTTTTCTATGCTACTTTCTATTATTGGTGTTGCCTCTATTTCTTTGTAGTTTTTCTCTATTTACCAATTTCACACTTTGGTCAAAAGCATGGCTTGGTTTTTGTTCTTCTTGGCTTACTACTAGTGAGTTTCATTCTTCTTTTTTGGTTGTCTCATTTTCTATGAGTCACTAGTCCTATGTGTCAAGGGCTTCATTGTAATTGGTAATGGTTCATCTAGTTTTGATCTAATCAAAACTATATTCTTATAGTATTAATAGAAAACCCTAATTTTCTTTCTATCCCAAAAATTTATATTTTGGATACCCACTTTGTATTTTTAGTTGTATTTTAATAGCTCCTTATTATTTTATGTATATCAACCAAGGGAAATTCAACACTTGAATCTAAATTAAAACTAAACTTGATTTCCACTATACATTAAAACCTCAAAATAGAAAGCCTAGTTGAGCTAGAAAATATGTCATATTATAGAAAGATTTGATTTAAAATTACTTGTATACCTTAGCCTACAAATCCTTTCCAAACAAAATTTAATAGTCAATTCCCTTATTAGCATACATATCAAACATAATAACATTAATTTAAAATATAATGGAAATGTTATAACAACACACAATGACTTTTTTAGGTAGCTAGAGTCATTACTAAAAGATGTCCAATAACTAGTTTTAAGAAACTTGGGTAGGATTATATTGAACCTACATGGAATTGATGTGAGAATTTTTTTCTTTGTTAGATATATTAAATTTGGATTAAATAGGCACCCCTAAGATTGTAAGACTCTAATACAATACAAGAATATGTGGTGTACAAAAATGATAACTTCATAACCTTGGGAAGACAAGAACATTGAATAGTATTTCCTTTGGTTGACCTATAGAGATCTATAGAAAATCTATAGTAAAATTATAAACACATCATCCCATTATGTTCATTCTTTGCAATCCCCAATACATACTTGTGTCAGATTGATTAAACTATCCCTTCCCCCTATTATTGAACAAATATATTAAGTCATATTTTGGTTGTTTAAAAATCTTCAATATGATAAGGTATTGGTTTAGACGTAAATCCCTTGGACCTATTTACAAATGATGCAGATTTTAGTTCTTTGTCCCTTAGAAATTCCCTTAGAAATTCAAGAGTAGTAATCATTCCTCCTTGTTTGACATCATCTTAATTCTTATCCTTATATATGGATGGTATATTGAATGTCTAAGTACCAAGACACAACTATATGTCACACAAATGTGTGAGACATGTAACTATATGTTGCATAAATGTGTGTCAAGCTTGTTCACAACTTGTAAAAATAGGAAGGAAAAGCCAAAATTTGAATTTAAACTTTATTTGTATACATCATAAAATGTATCTTGACTAGACTAGAAATGAACCTAGGCAATAAAATAATAATCTTGAATCAAGGAGTGAATAAATTGAGGCAGCCACAATTAGGGTATAAGAAATGAGGATAAATGATAAAGCCATAGGAATAAAAGTAGGTGGGACTAAATGGGAATGGATATGGATCAAGCAATGAACCAATCCTACCTAGGTGGTTTGAATATGTGTAGTTTCATTTGAATCAATCCTTAGTCATAGATAGGTGTAAGTTTGTGTCACTTGTCAATATGTAGTTTCATTAAAAGATATTCCACCAAGACATACACAACACTAAATGTGAATTAGCATGAACATGCTAATTTCACTATTACAATTATATCTTTAAACATGATTCGAAATATCATATTTAAATTATATTAAAAAAATAATTTTAAAAATGATAAAAGTAACAATATTAGTGTGAAATATTATTGATTCCACTTAAACATTAAACAATTTAACAATAAAACTATCAATTTCACACTCGTTGAGATAAAAAAAAAATATTAAATAGTTATCTATTTAGTAATAACACATACAATCTTAACCCCCGTTGTAGAATTAAAGATGAAAGATGAAACACATGTAAGTTGAGTAACTTTTCCACACGGTGGGCTTATGAGCACATGAAGTTGACGAAACAACCTGTACACGATTCTAGAAGCTCGAATATTCAAATATGGACGAAGCGGATATAATATGAGACACTGGATAGTGAAATGACTTTGAACTGATAATATGGAGAAATCAAATCTTAACACCAATCTTTGGTGGCAATTGCTTTGAATGGAGATATTTTCAAACAAAATGGCAGAAAATTCTAAACTAAACTTATGGAAATCAAATCAAGAAAGGCAAAGGAAAGATATTTATCAATATCAAGGATTGGCTTGATGGTTCTCTAGTATTATCACGGCAAGAAAGTCAGCAGTATTCTTTGAATAATGGAATACTCTAAGCCAGTTAAATCGAAAATTATTTCCTTCCATTCATCTCAACTATTCAAATATGTACGAAAGGGATGATAATATGAGACCAATTCCCGAGGAGACAATTGCTTAGAATGGAGTTTTTATTCAAACCCAAACATATGGGAAAAAACTCAAGGAAGGGAAACAAGAGATATTTAATAAGACCGAGCATGGCTTGATGGCTCCTCAGTACTCTGAACCAGTCAAATCAGAAATTAATTCCTCCCTTCCACTAATCTGGACCGCTTCAAAGCATTTTGATGTTTGTGTTTGTTTTCGTCTCTCAGTTGCAATAAATTAGTGTGAATTGACGTTCAACATTCATGCTTTCCTTGAGTGTGACAAACCGAAAAGGCTCTCACAGACATAACAGTCGACATCTGCAACTCAAACATTGAGTTACGCAACTCATAGAAGACAACTCAAGACTTGAAGAAAAGGAAACCCATGGACCTTAGAAGGATCTAGAGTTCAAATGATTTTTCTAGAAAGAATCAAATAATGTGAAGGAAGTGTGTTAGGAAACTACACTATAATCATGCAGAAATAATCTGTTAATGTACAAAATTAATTGCTCTCAATTTAATATTTGCCTCCAAATAAGAACATGCATAGAAAAATCTTAGGGTCAATCCCAAGTGTTGTGGGTTTGATCTTGATTGTTATGAATTGGGTTCTTCATGTGTCGATTTGAACTCCTTATAGAATTGAGTATTAATAGCTTTCAATTCTAATATCTAAATAGTAGGCTTGTATGAACTACAATGTTTACAAACATCTTAAGGGATTGTAAGGATCACTAGGGTCATGTTCTCCTTGATCAAACCCTTATATTACTTGTATTTATGGTTCTAAAAGAATATTCAAATACATGACAAACAAGCATTCTAGTGGCTTGGACATACCTTTATATAACTTATATTTATGGTTCTAAAAGAATATTCAAATACATGACAAACAAGCATTCTAGTCGCTTGAATGTCCAAGGGTATCACTTAATTAACTAATTTCATACCAATTGCATATGAAGGGTACTAATAATCAATCTTAATTTCATTTATAATCGTCAAACTATTTTTGATACTCCCATTGCATGCACTTGTATAATTATTTAAATACCTTCCTATTTTAACTAGGTATTCTATCTGCATATTCTTGACTACACTTTATATCCTCTTATTATTTATATTATATCAGTCAAGGGAACTTCCCACACATACATCTAATGTTAAACACTAAGTCTAGTTGGCACCCCATTCATTAAAGCATCATAATAGAAAAAAATGATAAACTATAACCAACATGTTATCTTATAGAAATCTATTGTTTGAAAGCACTTATACATCTCAACCATGAAACCCTTGCACAAGAACTCTAATAGTGAATCCAAGAAAAAAATTATATTTAAAGTACTGTATACATATTATTTTTAATTTCATTATAGAAGAGTGTTCAAATTAGTTATAGAGAGGTTTTTGCTATCAACTAAACCTAACAGTGATAATTATTGGGCTTAACGTTAGATTTGGGTATGGTTGTTTGTGGGTTTTGTTTTATTTGAGTTCCTACTTAGGCATACCTCTAGGAACACCCTCCTAGGTCCAAGCAAGAGTAGGAAAGATTACTCAATCTAATATGTTAACTTCTAATCATATTGAGTCTCTTGATGAGCCTTTGTTCACCTTCTTGAAGACAAACCTCTAGCCTTGAAGGTGGGAAAAGACTCTAGAAATTGGGAGAGTAGTTTCGAGACTTAACATGCAAATTCCACAAAAGACCTATTTGTGAGAGAATTTTTTAGGCCTAACATGTGTAAAATTTTATAAAAATTATATTTGTGAGAGTAGTTTTGGGACCTAACATGTGTAAAAGTCCATATAAAATCTAATTTTTGATATATTTTATTTTTCAAATTTGTCCCTCTAGCATACGTATCCTCAAAACTTGTATTTTCCCCTTTTCATATTAGAGTTGTAGGCTTTTCCTTACTAGCATGATTTTCCTTCAAACCCCAAACTTTGATGCTTTGCACTATGTTACCTTTTAGAGTCAAAATCATGGTCATCATATTACCTTTGTTGCATGTGGTATGGTGTCCTCGTGATCCCCAAATCTCTTAATGTTTTAATTATATACCCTTTAGAGTTAGAAATTTATACATTATAATTCATTATTGATCCTTGATTCCTAATCCATTTTATTATGTTATCTTTCAGGATCCTTTTTTTATTCACCCCTTCATCCACAACCTTATGGCATTGTTTGTGATGTATCCCCAGCTCCTAAATCGTATCACCATACACTATATTATTTTTTTGGTTTGTAGGTTTAGACGTATCCATATTTATATACTATGAGGTAAAAGTTAAGACATTTCCTTATATATTTTTCTATAGTAAGAGATACACAATACCCCTATTTTCCTACTTTTTGCATGAAGCATGAAGTATTCCTGCTTTTGATGGGTTCCTTTAAATTTAAGTAGAATGAAGAGATCATGAACAAGTTACAAGGTTCCCTAACCCTTTGAAACATCGATAATATTTAGTCATGTATTAACTCACAAACAAGTGAAAGTTAGAACTTATCAAGTATTTTTACCTAAAACAGTATGGAGAGGTTGAATGTATTGGGATGCCAAAGGTTATGAGATTCTTCTAATCCCTAAAAAATTAATAAATTCCTAAGAGATAATTGCATGAAGTTGAATGTTAAAGACTCACAAGTTCCTTGAATCTCCAAATTAACAATAAAATTTAAATGACAACCATATTTTTTCTAGCTTCTATAAATGTAAATTTATAAAAAATGCATATGCTAATGAGCATCACATGTCAAATAAAGATTTTAAAAGTAATATTTAATAGTGAAGATATGGTATTTCATTTTGCATAAAAACATGAAAAAGGTCAAAACATGGATAATACATTTATCCTATAGATGCACCAATGATCTATGTGGTAAGTTATTCCTCCTACTCATCACATAATAGAATGGAATCTAAAACCACGATGCATCCAAATTTCTAAGGGAAATAAAAAGGAGCTTCACCAAAGAACTAAATATAAGAAATATTTCATAAATTCTTATAATTCCTATTTTCTCACTTGATTCATTTTCACCATAAAAACATTTTTTTATGAAGAAAAATGGTAAATCCTTTTACCTTAAGCATGTGTGAATTTAAAATTGCTAGAATAAATTACATTTACTGTCTTAAGTTTTAACATAGGATTAGTTTTGCATTTACTTTCTCATGGGTGGTTTTTTCCATGTGGATAGTTTTCCTACCGACACTTTCCTCATGGCTTTTAAAAGCCTATACATTATATAAATTATTCATCTCATTTTTATAAATTATTCATCTCATTTTTATACATTCTTTATTTGACGAAATGGTAATATTGTCTCTCTCGTTTCTTGTGAAAGTGATTTGCTGTAGTTGGTGATCTTGGGCTCACACCAACATGGTGTCAGAGCTTGCTATCTGCAACTGCTTCTGCCATTAAGAGTTTTCATCAGAGTGTGAGATCGATTTGTTCTTTTTCAGCAATTTTGAAATTTTAAATTGCCTCGATTATTCTTCATTTTCTGTTGTTCGTGATGGCTGGAGGCAAATTTTCTGTGGAGAGAGGCATTTGCAGCATGTGAATTTGAGAGGTACAAATTTGCCTATCCTTTTCTTAGGGTAATTGTTTGGCGATTATTTTGATATTTCTCTTTGGCAAATATTGTTTTTGCTCTAGGGTTCATTCCATTTTGGATTGAAAGGCATGATCTATCTCTTGTTAGAGGCGTAATTTTTTATCATTGCAATACAAGAACGTTTCTGGAGGCTCGGTTATTCTTAGAGGCATTTATTTTCTTCTTCACTCGAGGTGTTTAAAACATTTCTGTAGAAAATCCACGTTGGAGAGATCACATTTTGATTATGTAGCCAATTGGGGGTTTTTTTTGGAGGTGTCGTGATTCTCTGCTTTGGAGGGTGATTCTCTAATTTGGAGGCTGTATTTTTATGCTTCACAAAGGTTGCATCTCAAACCTAGAAGGCACGATTTCCATTAAAGAGAATCCCAATTTTGCTAAGCAGATGGGTGTTTTGGAGGCCGCGTTTGATCCTTTGTGGAGGCGTGAAGTTTGTTGGCCCCATGAAAGAAAAAAATTGAGGCTTTTTGATGCTCAAATCTCCTATGGCAGCTGCATTTTCTATTTGTTGCCGTTTTTCTGGAAGGGGCATTGAATTGATTGGAAGAGGCATTTTTCTTTGCTGGGCTCATTTTCCTTATGCCTAGCGCGATTTCTTGATTGGCGTGGTGTGGAGTTAGCTCCCTTTGCTATGGTGTGGTGTTTGCTCATGTGCAAGGTACCTTGAACCAGAAATTGACTACATTCTAGCCGCTTGCCTATGTTTCTTGGACACCTTTAATGGTCTTTGGAAGGGTTCTAATCTGTTGCAGATCTATATCCCATTGGAACCGTGACTTAGAGCAAAGTGTTTGAAGGTGCCTTTGATGCGCATTGGTTTCCTAAAGTTTCTCATTACTAGGGTTGTGAAGAGGTGACAAATTAGAAGCCTTTGATTGACCAATATATCCAATTTTGCATTAGACTTTATATATTTTAAAGTTTGATATCAAAAAAATTGGTTAAGGTTTGCTGTGGTGGGATTGGCGTGAGCTGGTTGAAGTTTTCTCTGAGGCTTAATCCCACATTCATCCCGTGGAGATATCTTTTGCAATTTACATACTTTAACACTTCCACTGTATTGTTATGTTGTGAAAAGCTTTGTGGGTAGTGTGGATTACATCTTTGGCTTTTTGTCTCAGAGATTGGTTGGCACAATCCTCTTGATATTTTCCAACACATGATGTTGCCATCTTTTTTTCTCACTTGCAGTAAGTGGTCACGTGGGTGACCAAGGGCTTAATCCTGCCCTTCATTCTTGTATTGTGTTTCCACATCGGCAAATTTCTTCCATGGAGCATATCTTGGGCATCCAAAGTCCAATTTTCGTGTTCCACATATCATCAAAAAACTGACTTCGCCAAGCTTGTAATGGTATAGGTCAATCCACCCAACTTTGTCATCTATCAACATTTATTGCATTTGGAAGTTTTTGTTGGATGTTGTGGTTATGTTGCTAATATGTGGTTATCATTGATGTCAACACTATTAGCATTAATGATTCTGAAGGTTGTATATGTTGAGGATTTTGAGAAAATTGTAATAAATATATTGTAGACAACCACTGAAGTTGAGAAGATCAAAATGATGGAAAGTTATATACATTAATCTTTAGGTGGTGCACATTAAAAGTTTTGTTTCTAAGCCTATCCAATATGTTGTCTGAAAGTTTCAGTGGTACACGTCAAAATTTGGGAAAGTTATAAAGTCCTATGTTCCTAAAGTCACTCTGTTACTGTAGTAGGTGCTCTTGGAAGAAGAAGATGAAATTCTAGGAATTTTAGTTGTTGTGCATGTTTCTATGACGTTCAGGGATGAGTCTAGATCATACTCTA